>JAUMHQ010000065.1:12892257-12908612 GCA_032361165.1 Enteromius paludinosus | reverse complement strand
CGATCTCCAAGCTTCCAGTTTATAAGTAGAAGAATCCTTTGTTTCTGACACCAGCATATTATATAATGAAGAAATTAGACCTTTACCAAAACAGTTTCTTGTCACTTCTTTTTCCAAAATAGAAAATGAGGGAATATCGGAGGAATTATTTTGTGATTTGAGGATAAAATTTCTAATTTGTAAGTATTTAAAAAAATGTTTTGTAGAAATATTATATGTATTAACTATTTCCTCAAATGACATAAGAGTGCTATTCACATATAAATCATCTATCTTACGAATACCCTTATCCGCCCAAATTTTGAATCCTGCATCTAATCTACCTGGTTTAAACTTTTCATTGCCCCAAATGGGGCTGAAACAAGATAAAGGACTGAAGTCATCTATATATTTTTTCACATCAAACCATACACCAGTCATATTTATAACTATAGGATTAGACACTTTTTTTTTTAGATCCTTCACTTCTGATGAATATAACCACAAATTTAAAGGCAGTTCAGACTTAATTGCAGCCGCTTCCATGTCCACCCATGACGGGCATTTCTGAGATGAAAAGATATATATATATATTTTAATTAGTAATATTATTATTATTTAATGCATTTGTATCCCAGTTTATATTGTTGTTTTGGTATGCTTTTTTATGTAACAATTAAAATTTAATCTTTATTTTTTATGTTTTTTTTTTTTTTTTTTACTAGAATGCCAGACTGTGTTTTGTTCTCATATGCATATTTCATATTAATTTCTGTATCCTGCTTCTTTTTTTTTTTTTTAACTAGATTGCCAGATTGAGTTCTGTTTTTTTATGGTTTTGCATGTATAATTGGATATTAATTAAATTTTTTCTGCTTCATATTGCATTTACATTCATGCAGCTCCAGTGTGATTTTTTTAACTAAAACTTTTCTCAATATTGATGGCCTGAAGTAAAGGGTAAAGGTAATGAGGTGAAGAAGAGGGGTGGCAAGTTTCAAAGTGCAACATTGTCATCCAACGAAATAATTCAACAAATAACACTATAATTAGTCAGAATCTTATTTAAATAGGTCTAACGAAAGCTCCCCTGAGAGAAACTTGATTGTTAAGTAAACTCTTGTTTACTTAACCTTGCTTTTTACCATTCTTCTACTTAATTTGGTTGGCACAAACTGTTTAGTACAAATCTGAGAGTTGATTTGTATGCACAGCAAGCACCTTCCAACCTAAATACACTCCTAAGTGTGTGTTTACAGTGAGTGCCCTCTTAAATGTAATCAGTCGCACCTGTGGTGTGTCACGCTTCTGAGGTTTATAGAACTTTGTCTGATTACAAGATGCACTGATATGCATTTGATCAGTGAGGTCTTGCTGCCAGCATGCTTATTTTACCATGTCGTCTTATCTTATGTCATATCTTTTGTCTCTTCTTCTTTGGCCACCGAATACACCGAGGTTAATGCATGGATGGGGCCAGAGGTCAAAGGTTAATGTCCTCTGACACAGCGGTCTCTTCCCCTTGAGACAGTCAGGCGTCTTGAGTTCAAATGCCCTGAGCGACCTCCTGGACCTGTGGACTGGAGAATAAACCTGCAAGAGTTTCAAATCCCCACTTTAATGACAGAATTAATTTACTACAGTAAGACTGGATTATACTTCATTCAGTCTGGTACACTTGTTCGCAACAATCAGTTAAAAAGAGTATAAACCTATACTTAATTTGGTTTTGAAAGGATTTTAAAAAATCAATAGCAGCCAAAGTTTAGAATATTTAGTTCTCTTTTTTCAGAATTGTCTTTTCTTCTCAGGGCAGCTTAAGCAAAACGTTCTGTCCCTTCTCTTTGCTGTTAGCGAAAAATAACTGAGCTAAAGAAAACTCATTTGTAACTTTTCTTTCCTATGGGTTACATGTTTAAACAGGTTTTGTATTCATGTAAATAACTGATGAAAACATTGATTGTTTGACCTAATAAATGTATGTTTACACTGAATGCAAAACCTGCCAGTGCATGTTCCCAGAATCTCCAAAATCTGTAAAATACCTGTGATGCTGTAAAGATGATTATCAACATGCAGAATTGCAGATGACATAGTCCATAGGGAATATGTTGAGGATGGAGGCCAATGTACAGAATGAATGCACAAAAAACATACTTTAACACACATGCATCTCTGTCCTGAGGTCAAAGGTTGAAGTTACGTGAACCATGGTTCTGTGAAAAGCTTTGGAGCACAGGTCACCGGCTCGAGATGGTGAAGGAATGAAGGGCGGATATTGTATCTCCATTCATGTAGCATGTGAGGTCATAGTTCAAAGATGAAAGGTCCTCTAAGTTCAAAGGTCAACTTGGTGAGATAGCGCTGAAATTGCTGATTCGGTGTGTCTCCTGGATCCAGGAACCTGATGCTGAATCACCCCAAAATGAAATGAAAAAAAAATATCCAAACTCCATATTTATATCTAAAACATCTAAATAATAGATAATATTTTTTATATATATACTGTACTAAATGGAACAGTTGAGATTACTTGTTCTACGTTTTTGTTCTGTCAAATAAGTTACAATATAAATATTGATACATTTTTGCTCATTATATATAATATATCTAAAGCCATAATGTCTTTGTTTTCCTCAGATTATTAAAGGTGAGAGGTGATGTGACGCACGTCTGGCTGTGCGCGCGCACGCACGTACACACAAAGCGTCTCCTGTAGCTTTAAGCTGCGCTCGCTCCCTCACTCACTCACTCACTCGCTCTGCCAGGGAGAAATAGAGAGAGAGAGAGAAAGAGAGAGAGAAGGAGGAGGAGGAGGAGTGTGAACATTGCGGAGTTCTTGGGGATTCCGAGAATATACAGTTCAGGCTCAGACCCGACAGTCGGTGCTGGAGCCTGGCGAGTTTTTTGGACTCTACTTCCATTTGGCGCGGCTCGCGGCGCACGTCTGCGCGCAGGAAGCGCTCGAGCACGGATAACGGAATCAGGTACGTGTCGAGACCACTCGATGCCCGCCCAGCAGCTGGAAAGACTCCGCTGCATACGACTGTGGTGGTGCTTGCTCTGTGTTTATTGTGGTCTTAGGTGGTGCTAAGACGGAATGTGGGACGCCGTTCACACGGGACGCGTTCTTTGGTTCATAAACAGTACGCCGTGGTTAAAAGTTGAACTGTTTTTAACTTGACACCCAATCTTTAAAACGTAACGGCGAGACCAAAGACGCAAGAACGCATGCTGTGTGAATCGCAATGGTCGCTCCTGTCATTTAGTTTCCATTTTGTTTCTCTGTTACAGTCAGTGCGATGTTACCTTTTCATTCATCTGCTGTTTTATTAGTCATACACGAGAACTGCTTACATCTCTGTATGTTTGCAAGCCATATATTTCAAAATAATTTATAATTATGAATATTATGTAATGGAGTGCAAGAAGTCCTGAATGTGGTTTACTGTAGTGATCTTGACTTTTCCTGCACTGATAATCCATATATTTTTTTCGTTTTATAGAACATTATTAGTGCCTGCCAGAGGGTTATGCTTAAGAGCTGTCATCAGTAGTCATAAAAGTTAGTCCCTTCAGGACAAGATCTTACCTTTACCTAACACACATTGCGGACTTTGCATTGTTTATAGTTTTCATAAGGTTTCCTGTGGCTTCAGTCAATAAAAATGGGGCCGAGGAGGTCAAGGGTTGCAGTTTAAAGGTGGTCAGAGATCATAGTTCGGGTTCAGTGTTGGTTCAGGTGGCTATCTTTGGTAAAGACCAGTTACTGAAAAGTGTTAGTCTCTGTCTGTGCAAAGAGCATAGATGTTCTTGTGTTTTAAAGAAGTTGAGTGAGAAAACAAATTATTTATTTTCTTATCCGAAATCTTTTGCTTTTCATATTATACGTCTGATATCATATCACGTCAGGTATTTGTTTTGTCTGTTAGATCTACAATGCAGGTGCAAAATGATTCTTGTCTCCAAATACTTTCCTGACATGGCAACAAGATAGGATAGAGTCAGGCTGACAGCTCTATGTGACCTGTTATCCGGCTTCTTTAAGATTGATACTGACTGGAAATGATGTTATCGCTCCTAGAGACATGAAAATGAACACATGGCGACCTAATTTCTCAGAGGGGATGTCAATACAATGAACTGAGAGTGGTTAAAACCTTCGTCGTCGTCATCTTAAAATAGTATCCTAAACATCAAAATTAACATTGAGATGTCTGTTCACCATCGTCTGGCTAAGACTTTTTTTATGATGTTTTACTTTATCATTAAACAGCTTTTTTACAGTAGTACTACAGCACATGGTTTTAGCTTGTGCAACATAAACTTGCACGGTGTAACGTGTCATAAATCCATAGAAGCCACAGGCGCTTTACACTCATTAACAGGTCAGTTGACAGCTCAGGGACACAGTGGTTGCGTGTTTGTTCCTTGTGCAATGAATCTTGTTTTATACGGGGTATATCAGTGATAATAGGTGGCCTGGAGATCAACAGGAAGCTGTGCTGTTTATGCGAGAGGTTTTGTTTATCAAAACAAGTGATGGAGGTGGTTGTCTGGCTCAGGGAATTGAAACGCTGAGACAGTATGAAATGCAAGGAACTGATTCTTCTCCCCTCAGCCTTGGGACAGGGGCAGGGCTTTCATTTATAGCGATGGATTGATTTTTGCTGATTGATTTACTGTAAACGATTTATAGTTTGCTGAATTTGCGGTGGAGGTTTGCTGGGAGATGCAACTCCGATAAATTGAGAATCACAGCATATTAGAACCGCAGCAGTGACCTCAACACACCAACCAATTGACCCGCCAATGTATTTCTGGACCCTTCAAATTACACACTTTTTGTTTACATATTTTGGCTTCGATTATAGGCCAGTGAATTTATGCAGCACTACTAAACTCTTTAACGTTTGTAGATGCCATCTCGATCTGGCTTGTTAATATTTAGCAGCTAAACATGATTGATTTATTAAGTGCTGTGGATGAAAAGCACGTAAGTAATATGTTAAGTCTCCAAAATGGACAAATGCTGATCCTGAGAAACATGATATCAACAACTTGTATAACACGCAAGTTAACTTAGTATAATTACCCGACTGACCTCTAACTGCCAGCTGTATTTCTGTATTGGCCGCTATGTCCTGCGGCGAGATGGACCTGGAGGTCAAGGAATCCTGGCAATTGGGTTCAGGAAGATTTTACTGCTCCCGAGAAACGTTACTAATGGTGTCTTATTTTAAGCAGGTTATATGCTGTGCTAAGTGAAACGCCAGTGATTCTAGAGTTGTAAGGCTTGGTCGTTTGTCTCTCTGAGCCACGAGATGAATACATGCAGATTTCGCAGTCCAAGGCCGCAGCGTGCCAAGCTGTCCTTCACACCGTATTAGTGGCCTGTCCTTTCAGAAACCTTCAAAGCCCTGAGAAGGACACAAACCCTGCAGTAAAGCTGAAGAGATGAACACTCTCAGAATGATCTGCAATCAGCGCATTCACAGAGCAGGCGACAGGAATGATCCCGGCTTCATTATTTCTCTCATCTGAAAGCTTTCAGATCGCACAGGCCTAAGTAATTAACTAAAGAGGAGTTTTTAGAATTTATGAATGAAAGATAGATGTGTGGGTTATGTAGACTGCTTCTTGAGGTTGAAGCATTTTAATAAGCTTTGCTTTGTAAGCGAGGGTTTCAAAGGCATCAGTTAAGGTATTAAGGGTTTTTAGCAATATTTTTATTGTGTTTCTGTACCATGATGTTCAGGTAAATATTGGAACTTTATATGCCTATATTAAAATATAAATAATGAAATAAAGTTAAGTAATGAAACTTGGAGCGACCTGAAGGTGAATAAATGTGGAACTGTCCCTTTAAATCACATGTTGATATCCCTCGACAAAATCTGATCACAGGTAGTGACCGCTATAAGCGTCGACCAATTGTGATGGCAACACGTGAGATGGATGTTAATACCAGATGTAAACCGGGTCTTTGTATTTATCGCAGCTTTGATCTAATAGCTTCCTGCTTCTGTGGTTGTCATGGGGCCTTTGTCATGCGGACTGTTTCTGCTAAGACTCATTTCATGCAAAGGTCAGGGGTCAAACACAGTGGAGCAGATTTACGCCGCCTTGTGTTTTTGAGCACAGAGCTGCACGCTAAAACCCCGGAAAGTAATAAAGTCCTGTCACTTTCGGAACAGCCCACCCGTCACTGGCCTCAGACTGCTGAATCACTTAAGACTTACTTAAAGGGGTTAAAATGAGCTGAGCTGTTGCCAGGCAACAAGGGACACCTCAGCAGCCACTAGATGTGGGGTGTAGCTATCCGTCCCTCACGCACAGCCAACGGTGAAAGCGCTGAAAGATTCTCACCGCATGCCCCTGCTCTCAAAGCACTCTAATGCTTCACGCAGCGAGACATGCTGGGATATATTATTATGGACTGCTGTTTGTATGCACTGCCACAAGAAGTAGACACGAGTGGAAAGTGTTGGATTTTTTTTGTGTTGAACTAAGACCTTCCCCGTGTGAAATGCAATTCCCGTGCGTTTGCGTTCACACTCTCCGCATCCCAATCAGCCGAGGGCCGTTGATTAGCTGAGTTTGAGCGCGTCTCTTTGGGTAGTTTGGGAGATGCCCTTGGACAGACGTCCTTGTGTCCTAGCAGACCGCTTGGGGCTTATGGAGGCAGCGCCTGCTTTCCTGGCATTAACGCTCCGCTCTGACCTTGACCTGACTGATATGACCTGAAAGCTTTTAAGTAACTCTCTAAAACTGGATTCGGTCATGTGACACCATGTGAAGGGCTTACGTGTCACACTTGACAGGAGGTGTTCATAAGTGGGTTTTCATTCACATTATGAATTAACAGCTTCGCCTCTGTGCATGATGAATATTGATTCAGTGATTGATTTTGCATAACACAGAAATGACAAATTGTGGTGGACAAAGACTGTCTGATCTGGTGGAAAGAAATATTCTTAGGTATAATTAATTTGTTTATGCAACGTGCTGCATAATCCAAATCTGGATGTTAGAAGTATTTAATGTTGATATTTATGTAAGCTATTTGGCTCTGAAATGGTTTAACTGGGATTTTTATTTTTTTATAATAATAATACATTTAATACATTCCTAGTCAGTTTATTAGCTAATACCAAAGGAATAATCGTTTTAAATTATTAATAACGCAAACAAATAAATAATATGTATTTATTTATTCTACATATATTTATTATTTGGTGTACTTATTACATATTTATTTTATACATCACATTTTCACAATTTAAATGCAATTTTGATTTAGTTTTTCTGACCAAATAATAAATATTATAAATTTTCTCTTGACTTACAGAAGACACCCATTAAAATGTGATTCAGTGTCAGGCATATTTACAACAAAAATGAATTTAAATTGACTCATTTAAAACATAATAAAAAAAAATTATATGTTTTACTATATACAAGTTAGAATAAGCATGTTGTTTGCATTTTTACATAAACATTGTGTTAAACTGAATGACAATGTAACATTATTTCAAACTAAATTTCAATATTTATTCTCCAAAAACGTATCTGAGACACCTTACTTATATTTAATGTGATTTCTATGGAAATAAAATCGCTTTTGTACATTTCTTTTCATGCAGACAGCTTGACATCTTTGACCCTGTTATAAATATTTTGTGAGTAAATTATAAACTAATAGAATTCCTTGTGGTGTGTGTTTTATTTCTTTATCTTTATTTTTATGCGTTTTGCATTTTAGCAAATTGATTGAAATGGGATGAAAGATTCCCAGAAATGAACTGAACTTCCCAACTCTATCAGCATTTTTGCTTCTGTAGCTGGTATAATGTTCGTGTACTCCCAGCGCATGAGGATCTGCAAAGTTTGCCTTTTTCACAAAGTGGTGCGAGTTGGTATTTTTCACCCGTTTATAACAAAATCAGTTCTGCTCCAGTGGACTGAAGCCAGAATTGAGTATTTGAGTCAACTAATGCTGGACGCTTATGTGTCTGTCCTGAGACTGGATGAGGGCCAAGTAGTAACTGGTTCACCTGTGGCCGCTGACCTGTGGTAGATGTTTACATGTGCTGTCGCTCTGCTTGTGTAAGTACGTTTACATGGCTGGTTCAGTCGCAAAGGCCAGACGGCTCAAATAGAGCAGATCTTTTCTTTAAGCCACCTGTCTCTCTGTCCAGGTCTGCCCTTGTCAGTTATATTAAGGTATGGCTTGCCCTAAATACACTTAAACAGGTTTAATAAAGGTCAATGATCAGTTTGACTCAGCCGCTTGTTGTTGCCCTTTAGATTCGTTTACGTGAATGTATGATGATGTTATGTCATTTTGTAGATTTTTATTTTATCTCATCCATTACTTACCCATTATGAAGTGCTGTTTTGTATTCTAGAGTCATTCTTATGGGCAACATTTGTCTTTTCAGGTGCTTGTTTGTAGTGATAGATCCAAAAGTTTAGGATCATTAGAAAAAGCAGATAATTGTTAATGGGGATGAAAGTTTGGAGCAATTTTCTGTAATTTTGCACATATTAAAGTATTTGCTGAGATGTATCAAGGGTGTTTGAGTTTAGAACTGGCAAAACCATTCGTTTTTGTCAGAGACAAACAAATTTGTACTTGAGTTGTTGTCACTGTGAGCCTGATCGATATCTATTCATATTTATGTGTTTGTTTAAAAAAAAATGGAACAGTAATGTGGTAAAATAAGACTTTTACTGTCAGCAGCACAATACATCATCCAGTGAGATATGGCTGAGTAAAAAATATTAAATATTAAAATATTTAGCTGATACCAGTGTTCAAATTTTGAGTTGTTGACATGTTGCAGTCTTACTTTCACTGATGAGGTCATTTTATAAAGGTCCAGAATCATAAATTGTGTACGTGATGTATGTGATTCAGGCACTGTGTTTAATGAAGGCATGTGCTGCGAGTGTTCCCGCCGTCTGATAAGACCCTTGTACGTCACTGATGCGAGGAGCACGTGCTTTCTGGATACTGGGGTTAATGAACCTACCGTAGACTCTCTCTCTCCTGCGTTAGTGTTTTCTGAGCTGCTTGATCAGACTCTGCAGCATTCTTCATACACTCTCTTTGAGAGGAAAAAAAGAAAGAAAAGTGGGCCATGGTGACCTATTTTTCTCACAGTTCAGGGAGGCCGAGGGTTGCGGTGCTGCAGTCAGTCAGATGGGGTGCAGGGGCTGTCGCCAGACGCAGCCACACAGAAGTGGGTCAACGGCTTGTTGAACAGTAGGGAAAGCTGCAAATGAAGCACATATTATACACCCAAAACTGTCTATGGAGGTCTGAGGTCTCTCAGGGCCTTTACACCCATTCCCTGCACTGGGACAAAAGCTGAGAAAATACAATATGGTATCAGTTACAGTTCAGAAACAATGCATACTGTACATCACAGCTAAATTGAAAAGAGTTTATCTCTATATATAGGTATATCATTTTATTTATGTATGCTTATTTGTATTCTTTTTTTTCCCTTTTTTTGTTTACAAGTCTCAAAGATTGGCATATTAAATACTATATTGTTTCAATTACTGTTCCGAGTATTTAAATGTTTTTATTATTTTATGTGTATTTATTTGATTTATTATTTATGTCATTATTAAATAGTCATTTAAGTAATTTTTTTTTTTTTTTTTACTTTTATTATTTTATTGTTAGAATCTAAATGTATTTATTAAAAATGTTTTCAGTTTTTTTGTATGAATATATATATATTTTTTTATACAATATCTTAAATTCGAATCTTAGGTGATAATTTATATGATTGTGATATTTTGTTGTAGTTTTGTACTGTATGGACTTTATGCAACCTTTAAAATCTGTAAAGAAAGCTTCAGCCCAGATTAATGTATGCTTAATAAAGTGCTTCTCTAAGACCGATATGAGATCATGAACTGATTCTACTTAAGCTTTTCCTCAAAGTCGCTGAATTTACGAGGTGACAGGCTCAGCTCGAGTTAAGGGTTTTCTTCCATGGCCCAGGCTAATTAAGATGACATCAGTATCGCCATACTAGTGAAAGCCAGGAGTCATGGGAGAATCACTGCATCATTACTACGCTGTTGGACACAGATCCCAGTGGGTGTGGCCTTTTATGACCGATTGTTGTTTTTGTAGAACGTAAAAGGTCAACGGATCATCAGCCTACTGAGAGAAAGACACAGAGCAGGAGACAGGACTTTGGACACCAAAAAGTGTTTCATTTTGAATAATGACCGTTTAGATTGCACAGTTCAATATTTGATTTGGGAGAGCTATTTGCATCTTTCAGGCACAGGGAGACTTTGACCCGACCCAGAGTTTGAGTATTTGAGATTTTGAGTTGTGTCCGTGCGCCACGGCTCCTATCATGAATGCTGTGAGGAAAGCAGGTCAGCCTGTGTTGGAAGTTTAAGGTGCAACTGTAAAAACGTGGCATTATCGTGACAACTTCAATGTTAGTTCAGAGTGATGACACATTACTCCAGAAATGACTCTTGTCTTTCAACTTTGGGAGGAATGTTTAACAAAAACTAAAACTGACATCAACAAGATCTGCTTCATTTTGTATGACAGGTTTTATTGTTTGATAAAGGTGCAATTATAACACTGCATTGAATTGAATTAACTGAATTTGTTCATGATTAAACATAAATTCATCTAGCTGAAGACGGGTATTATTAGCTGATTAAAAAATAAATAAATAAATAAATACACACACACACATATATATATATATATATATGTATGCATGAACCAAATTCAATTTATTATAATGCTTTAGTGTGTCACTTTTGCTTTAGATGCATATTATTTCTTAACAGCTTTAAGAAAAGAATATATTCAGCGTTATTAAACTATTAAAGCAATGATGGTGATGCTAATAATGTTGTGTTCCTTTTAATCGAGATCATTATAAAAAAATATTTAAAATTATTTTAAGTTATAATAAAACATTTTTATTAGACTATTCTTTACAAGAACAAAAACGTTTTCAGTCTTTCTATATATAAAAATTTTTTACTTGACATTTGTTTGTAATCATTTGTGGAATTTAAATTACTATCAATTTCTGAGTGTTCAAGCTAAATGTGTTAAACTGCCCTTGTCATGGGACCAAAATGCCTTTTAATATAATATTTTATATTTTTTCATGATGTTATCGGTTTATGTTAATCACTATATCATAATCATTAATCATTGTATTAATATTAATCAGCTGAACTCTGCATAAATGAACTTAATTAGTAGCTAATGACTTTCATTACTTGGATAAAAAAAAAACAATCCAGCAGCACAGAACACGTACATAAGCAGTATTTTAATAAAGTGTTTATTTATTAATATTTGCTTTCATCAAAGTTGTTTAATTTGTGTTTAAAAATATATATATGTATATAACTCAGAATTCATATTTGGGATCATTTTACCATTAGTTTGGAAAATGTCTTAAAGACAAGATTTTAGACTTTTTTTTTAATTGCATGTATTTTGATTAAAAATTTTTCTTACATTCGCTATGCTTCCATCCATAGATTGAAACTAAACCTAAGTGTAAAACTGGAATATCACATAAAATATTTGTGAATAAAGACCCATTCCCATTCAACAAATCAAAGAGAGCAAAATCGTCACTTCCTGGTAAACTGGCACTAATATCAATAAGAAACCTAGGAGAAGCTACTGAATGTAATAACTTTCACATATGATAAATAACTTGTGCCTCGGTGCGAGCTGAAGAAACACAATAAATACAGTCATTTCTTTCAGAGTTGGATGCCTGCTTGATGCCTGGGAATGCGGTCATGTAAGACAGTAATTATACAGAAACGACAGACTTTGCTCAAGCATTTCAGATTGACCATAACAATATTTCAGATGCTTTTTCGATGCGCATGGAGGAATTTATTCGGTTAATGCGTTTTCATCGTAGTTTATACTTTTTTTTTTATTTATTTTTTTATTGGAGGAGACATGTCCTCCCAGCATTTTTTTTATGCAATATTCCAAAACATTCATAAAAAAATATTATCATGTTGGTCAGCTTCTCGTCATATCAACAGTGCTGTTAAACCCTGACATAATCACTCTTATGACTGCTTCCCTGCTCACTTCCCTAGTTTGAGTCTGATCTAATAACACACGGACTGATGCATTGGCATGAATGACCTTTGGTCTAATTGAGCATATCGTGTTGCGCAGGGATCGTGTCCCAAACAGGGCCAGGTGGGTGTTCCCGCGGTAATCTGATGAATTCCAGCGAAGGTGAGGAAAGCGGTGACGTCTCGGGCTCCTGCGTGCTGCCAGAGGAGTCCATGGCAGATGGTTTCCAGCAGGATCACATATGACATGCGATAACATTACAGTCAGGAAAGGTCAGTCGGCACGGCACTGCAAAGTCTCCCGCGAAGGACACGATCTGCACGTTCCCGAGTGGGATGCATGTGTGCGCGTTGTGTTCCTGTTAGCTGCGAGGCAGGGTTAGTGTTTAAACATGACATTTCTCCCCTCTTCCCCCACCTCGGTGTCAATGTACAGAGGACAGTCCAAATATTTGTTTAAAGTGATGAACCTTGTGCAACCAAGGGCACTGCATTTGCATGATGATAAAAGGCGCTTCATGTAACACTTGCAATGTGTCACTTTTTAGCTTTTCTCTTCTTTAGAAAGGTGCTGGAGATGCATTATTGTCTAAAACAGTTTGTTTTTAATTGTATTTTGCACTTTTATGACAAGGAGTAAAATGAAACACAGTTTGGTGCAGATCTAGCTGGTGGACCAGAACATGTTTTGTTGGCGTTCACCAACAAAACATGCATGTGAACTGAGGGCTAGTTTAGCCATTTAATGGAATAATCCCAGTTCAAGTTTTTTGTATTATAGTAATATTTCTATACAATTATAGTATTTTTTCATATTTTCAGTTTTTAAAGCCTTTTTTGGGTCATTTTTATTTATTTTTTTTAATTATTCTGTTTTAATAATAGTAGTGCCTAGCTTTTATAGTAAGCTTATTTTATTTTAGTTTCAGTTTTACAGCTCAAAAATTTTATTTTAATAGAAGAAATAATGTAAGTGCTTTAATATCAGTATAATTTATAATACTAATGCTTCTGCTTTTCAAGTTAAAGCACTTTCATTATAAGTGCCTCACTGTAACCTCGCTTTTCTTCAAATAAAACAAGTGACGAGTTGAAATAATTTTGTGGTTATACCAAGAATGCTGTCAAATGAGTTTAACCTGTAATGAACCCAGAATCTTCCTGTAAGACGCCTTTATGGGGATAAGCATGCTAGGACACAGTTTTTTTCTGTCATTCAGTCATTCATGCAGAACACAAGATGATAAAAAACCAAAACTAGCTCATCCTGCTATTCGCTGAGATGGATGTCATCTCCGAGTTTGTTTAGGGGGCTGCTGGGAACGTCATGTAGTTCATCTGCAAAAAAAAATCCCCCCTTGTATTCCAAGTCGGCCTGGCTAGTGTCTCAGATGCAGTGAAGAGTCATCTAATCCCCTGAAACGGAGACAAACAATCTGTGGATGAAGGTTAAAAATACACCAGTGAGACATTTTGAAATTCTGCCTCTGTCTGAGTTCAGTGTTAAGGTTAAAGATCCAGCGTTCAGATAAGTCTCCCCCGCTGGGGAGGAGATAACAGGCACGCAGATTGAAAAGAGAGAGAGAGAGAGATGTTTGGGGTGGGGGGGTGGTTTGAGATGTCTATCTGGCAGTGTGAAGGTTTTTGTCTTGCAGATCCAGTTCAAGGACGCCTGCAGGCAAGGCAGCCCTGACTGTGCCAGCGATGCATCTCAAGGTCACATGCGCTCACCCTGTGACTCTCTGCAACAACAGGAAGAGGGGGGGAGCGGGGGGAATTGGGGGCACTGTAAAATCCTACTTGTACCCCCACCTCACCCTGGTTAACCCTTCCATGTCTTCCTGCGACCGCGGATATTGTGGCTGCGTTGAGGCGCCAGTCAAGGGCTGTCTTCGATTATCCTCAGACGCTTTGAAACGACTCTGTAGTGCCACATATTCTGGTGCAGCCAGGAAAGAGGGTGTGTGTGGTTTGAAATTGGGCTGAAATGGAGTGAGATGTAACATAGCCATGTAAACGGGCTTGCTAACCGCTTCCTCTGGCGCTTTTAACTCGTGCATCCGCTTTTATTTGCGGCGATTAACGGTTAAACCTCTGTTAAGTCTGCAGTCTCACTGCCCTAGTGCCCTGCGGTCACACATAAGCTTAGTGTAAAATTCCCGTCTCATGTCACACAGCTGTTTGTTTGAGTAGTTTGAAACGAAATGATTTTAGTCATTGGTAAAGGATTGGTTCATATTTTGTTTCCTTTTTCTATATTTGTTTATTTTTATTTATATGTGCTTTTAGAAAAATATTATAATAATTATTTAGTAGAAATAAAGCGTGTTGAGAGAGTTTCTTTGTCGCTATCTATCTATTTATTTATATAATATAATATAATATGTATGTATTAGTGCGGTCAAGGTTAATCGCATCCAAAATAAACGTTTTTGTTTACATAGTGTATGTGTGTCGATTCTGTATATTTATGTATTTATAAATGCGCACACATATAGCATATATTTTATTAAAGTATTTACATGTATATATTTTTATATTTTATATAATATTTAAATAAATAATAGATCAATTAATTAAAAAAATATATATACATATTCAACCTGAAAAAAAAAAGAAGAAAAAAAGATCAATCAAATAATAGTGGGATTAATTAAAAGCAATTGCTTTTGTGTGAAAAACAGACAAAAAACAATTTAAAAGACTGGACTTCCTCTGTCCTTACTTGGCATGTTTATAAGTGAATCATTATTTGATCTGTATCTTTTCAATGAATCATTTGGTTCAATTTAGAGAACTGCTGTGAATGAATCACTAATAGACAGTTAGGATCCTCAAGTTCAATTAATTGCCTCAATATTCCAGTCATAGAGGTTAACAGCCTACTTGATGTGATTCTCAGTAAACCAGTTGTGTGTCTTATTTAAAGTTTCCCTGATTTTAGTATCAGAATATATAATATAATATCAGGTGTTCAACTGAAGGCAGAAAGTCATGTTTTGAGTCAGTCAGAGTACAGTACAGCTAACCTCTTGATTTTAGAATGAACCCAATTGACCTGATGTTGGCGTCAAAAAAGGGCCTATGAAAAGGCAGCAGTCGTATGCGTGAGGTATCTGTGCTAATCTAATCTGTCCCTCAGGCGTCCGTTATCACATTTTTGCGACTTTTCGATTAAACAGAGAAACCATGGAGACTAAATGATCAATAACCGCTGTCACGATTCCGGATTCACTCTGTCGTAAATCTTCCACCGGCTGGCGTCCAGCTCATTTCATTTCGCAGTTGCAGATTAGTTTCCGTCTTACTCAAAACAGAAGTGTTCTGAGATGATAAATTATACGATCGCGACAAATTTGTCAGCAATTTCCATGCTCCTGACACACCACTGAGAACGAAGCGATCGTCTAGTTTGCATTGCAATGCATTGTCCTAAAAACACACATACCCAAACAGACACGCATAGCACAGGAAGGTCTGTAGCCATGGCGGGGGAAGAGCATAAATCTTTAATATTAACGAGTCTTGCTGTGGCAGGAGACCCAGCAGCTTTGTCCCTCTCTCCTCTTGGCTCGCCTACGCTCCCTCGTCATTTAATTAACAGTAGGGAGATTATGGAGGCCCCAGGCCTGTGAAGATCTGATTTAAACATGGAAATGTTACATTACTGTCGCTCTTTTGCCAGAAAAAGGTTAGAGAGGAAGTGAAAAGATGATTTGGCCCTCCAGTCTTTCACAGTAGTGTTAGGTACCACAAACTACCTCATGATTTATGCATTATGATACAGAAAGTCATGATTCAATACATCACAGTTCTTAACAGTATCTTAATTGGATCACGATTGAAACCCCACGATTGTGTGTGAAAGTCAATCTGTGCTTCCATTGCACATTTCTTGTCACTATATCTGCTTCTTCATTAATTGAGGGATATGAAAATAAATAAGTACTTTATAGGGACTGATTGGAAATCTTTAAAATTTGTTTTTACAAAATGAACCAAAAGGGAAATATATATAATATATTTATATATTTATTTATATACATGTTTATCTACATATAAATACACACTTTCAATATTGAAAAAAATATTTACATGTATTTAGATGTTTATATTTATATTCATATAATTCATAATATGTATACATTTAATAAAGATAACACGTTTTTTATTAAATAAATGCATGCATATTTGTGTATTTTTTATATATATATATATATATATATATATATATATATACATAATAAATACAC
>JAUMHQ010000065.1:12858702-12892157 GCA_032361165.1 Enteromius paludinosus | reverse complement strand
TATACATAATAAATACACACAGTACACACAAATATTATCAAATATTACCAACTTTTATTTTGGATGTGATTAATCGTTCAATAGCACTAATATACACATATTTTATTATTTTATTTCTATTAATTAAGAAATGCATTATTCAACACTATTTCTTCCTAAATAATTTTTTTTTGTTTGTTTTATGCAAAATAGCCTTTAAACTGTACTTTTGTATTTTCAACTCCTTTTAGATGATCCACCTTTAACTGAGGAAATTATATGAAAGAGCAAATAAGTAAATGTTGATATTTATATTTACTGATGCATTGATAATAATATTAATAAAAATAATATTGAAGTACTGATTGAATTTTCTATAAATAATTCAAAGCTTATAGATTTATCATGTCCTGATTTTCTATATAAATTTTGCTCCTTTAGAGTATCCCTGCTTTGTATTGATATATTATTAAATCAGCTCAGTTCACCATGTTGGGTATTTTTGGAGTAGATCTTGGTGTGTTGTTGTCTGGTGCGGGATGAACGGGGCATGCTGGTAATCAGGTTCCATTGCCTGCAGGCTAGAAACCTGGAATTGTCAAACATCATGTGTTGCCCAGGCTCTTGCTTTTTCCTGGAACCGAAGCGGTTAATGTTTCGCTGTAATTGGCACCCACAGCTGCTCTCCAGTTCGACAGGGATGAGTTTGGAGCCTCTGCCTTGCGTGACAGCTGCCTAATTGGGCATTCTCCCCTTGTGGCAGGTGCCGCCTCCTCCAGCCGGGCTGCTGAAGAATGGCAGAGGATTACAGATGAGGACATGGTGACCCTCTCTACCTTCCACTGGTGTAGGGGGTAGTGTGATGTAGTTCAATGCTGTTGGGTTACCAGGAGGAGGAAGTGAGAGGGTGGGGTTCTGCCAGGTGGCGGATGACAGAGTGTCACATGACAGTGTCAGTGTGTCAAGGGCACAGACATCAGCAGCACTGCGGCAGCTTTTTTTTTTTCTCTTTATTCATTTTGAGGTTTTCTCTCTAGTTTTCTAGCTCCTGGCTGTCTTCACACATCAGTTCGGAGAGGATGGCAGCTTCCTGTGTGTTCCTGTGCTGCTTCTCTTTCTACTCTCCAGCTGTGTGTGAAACTGCCAAGGTGAGGTTGTGTCCTCTTGTTAGAGGCTATTAATGATGCTGGATGTGTAAAAAGTGAATTATTCCTGCTGATGTAAAATGTGCTGTTGGGTTTACTGCCCCGCTGCCCTGTTGACCACAGAGCGGAGGGGACTATCAGCACAGTGGCTAGCAGTGGTCTAGCTGTTAGTTACATACTCTCTCACACTGAGCCCTACGGCTTATGTGGCGATGTGATTTTTGAATTCCACTCAACACATCAAGTCAACATTTCACATCTTGTTTCTACTTCTGCCAGTCATTTTCGTTAATCGTTTCATTGTCATATCAAAAGAGATGTGGCCTAGCAGTTGAGGCGCATGTGAACCTCGTGCCATTTTTCAATCTCAGATCATTTTTCTGATCCCACCCTTGTCTTCCTGTTGTGCCCTGATGATTTTTCATTGTTTGTAAAATTAAAGTTGAATAGAAATAGAGAAATAAAAACCAAACCAAAAAATTGTTATATGATATTTTTTCCATATCCACCACCCCTAGTCAGGATTACATAATTGTATTCCAAAAGGCCTATATTTACATCAGCTTTTTATTTTTTCATTTTTATTGCTTTGATTGTGAAAAGGGGACAGGAAATGATGATGGGAATGGATTAGGCAAATGCTATGAGCTCGATTTGAATTTGTCTTGCTGACAAATCACTTTTAACATTTATAAAAAAAAAATTGTGTGCAGATAGAAAGTGAGTATGCGAGGTGTGGTTTAAAAATGTATCTCTGTCCCTAAATTATGATAAATAGTTTTCCCCCTCTGACATTCCCCTTGAGTGTTTATATGGGTGACTGCTTATGTGTTTCTTACCTCAGGCGCATCTGTACCTGTGTGTGGCGGCTGCAGGTGCGTGTTTGGTTTCTGTTTTGTATATTCCTGGCTGTAAACGCGTCTATGTGCATGTGTTTGTGTTCAAACGGAGCCGTGCAGCTGGGGTTGTACTCCAGGTTTGACTTTCACCTCGTTTCCCCCGTAGCTGTTTTGAAAGTGTCGAGTGGAACGACCATGTAATCTGTACCCACACAGCCTTGAGGGCAGCAGTGATCAGCCCAGCTGTTTTCTCATTCCCTCCAGCCATGGAAAGAGTTGAAATGTGTGTTTGAGTGAATGTGTGAGAGCGGATTATTTGTGTGTGTGTGTGTGTGTGTGTGAGAGAGAGAGATTCATTAGTATTCTGCTGAGGAGTCCTGCCGGTAGAGCAAATTGATTACCACACTTCACCTGTCTGAGCCTCCTGAGATCTGCAGCGAAGACGCCCGTTCTGTCTGAGCTCCCGTCGCCTTCGTAACGGAGGGCCGCTCTCATTAGCCGTCATTAAACACAGCTTATAGTCGGCACATTGTTGTCTTACATAGTTCCAGCAAGTGTGAAGATTGCTGCTGTAGTCCTGAGGGCTTTCTGGAAGTGGAGATTTCTAGCAGTTGTTAAAGGTGTTTTCTTGGAGGGGAATGGATCGTTTGTGCATTTGTGTGTGCTTTAAATTGAATCATCCGTCTAGGTGACCTTTTGGAGTAAGACTGCTGTGGCATGGGAATTCATATCTGTGCTAAACACTTGTGAAGTGATGAAGAATGAACCTCACCACACTTCCATGTCATTCAGAGCGGGATCTGTGCTAGGTCTCACGTTTGAGTTTGAACTAGAACTAAAGATTGAATTTGGATAGAATTAATAGAAAAATTATTAAAAATAAAAAAATGGAAGAACATTTATTTTCCTTTATTTCGTGACATGAGCTGTTACAATTCTTTAAATTGCAATTCTGTAAATTCCACTTCCTGTCATTTGTAATTCAAATACCAGTTTATCTTCTTGTGGGAACGGCCAATTCGATTGAAAGCTTAGTGGTGTAGCAGGATCTGTGGTGGTGTAGTAGTAGTAGGAGCAGCGAGGAGCAGGGTAAGATCGATTTGGAACTGCCTGTGTTGTGATTTAGGAGACAGCGGGTGAGTAGATATGGAGGAGTTGGCAAGTGGAGTTAGTGTTTTCTGTGAGTAGCAGGAGTGTGTGTGCACGCTACAGCCCCAGTGATAAGAGTGGAGAGTGAATGAGATGCTGTAATTGTACTCGGGTGGCATTTTGTTGGCAAGTTCTGCCAACTTTTTTGCCAGCTGGAATGATGTGCCAAGAGGAGGAACCCAGGTGCTTTGTCTTTTCATTGGTTAAGTGCACTTAATCGATTAAGAAAATTAATAGAATCTCTGTTTTGAATGGAATTTCTAGCTGTAGGCGGAAGTTTATAAATAGGAAAGCACTGGAGATAATGAGCTGTAGGAAATAGTAACCTTACGCAATTATATTTTATTTAATTAAAGTAATGCAGTGTAAAATTTAGAATAGAATTTTTATTAATGTACCTTTTTAATTTTTATCTTTTATTTACAGCCTCTTTTTTTTAACGTCACAAAGTCAGTTTTTGCTGTTTGTGTGTGTGTTTTTTTTATTTTTATTTAATTTATTTTTTTCCCCATTTTTCCCTTTTTTTTTGTGTTCACTAACTGGTAATAGCCTAACTTGGCTAAAGGGCAGTATTGTCTTGACTTGGTTTAAGATGTATAGCAGACTCAGTTTGCACAGCTCCATGGGGCTGCTTATTTGCACTACATTTTACTTAAAAAGAGCAAAAGTTCACTGATGTGGACATTACAGTCATGTTTGTTGAGGTAGCACGTCTCTCCTCTTATTTAATTTTCCTGAGCCATATTGGATTTAAAAACTTTGTCCGCCGTATCTGAGTGAACACCAGCTGCCTACGATAACATGATGGAAAGTGATTCACACGGCTCGCTTTCCTTTAAAATTTCTTTAACCTTGGCTTACCTTTAACGCCGGGGAAGCGTCTGCCAGTCTGGTGTCAGATATTAGTGATATGCGCAGCAAGGACTGGGTTGTCACTTTTTATTAACATGGAGCGCTTTGCATGGACTCCAGCTGTTGCGTGCACCGAGACTCAGATGTACTTGACCTTGACTCGCAGCACATTTCCTGCGGCTCACCCTATTTTTAATCAGGCATTTTAAATGGTGCAAATGGATTATGGTTCCTTTATAATGGGGATCATTCATTAACCTTTTTTTATTTTTTGGGGGGTACTTTGTGGGACGGGTTGAGTTCCAATTAATTTCGTACCCCACATGCAAGGATCGCCAGATTGGCTTTGGATATCAAATCCCTGACATTTGCGTCAAGAAGTCCGGCGTTCGCAGTTAAAGTCTTTTTTTTTTGTCCAGCTCCTCAAGGGAAATTGCCTCTCAGCCACTGATGATGGTTTGACCTTCCTGCTCTTGGTGTCTGGGAGAGCAAAGAAAGACGCCCTGCCATGATAAAGCTTCCTGTCTGCTGCTGTTCCTTTCACCACTGGCTAGTGAAATCACTTAAAATGCTGTTGGGTGTGAATGTTTGACATTGTCAGAGATAATGGATAATCACTTTCAGACCGCTGGAGGGATAGAGATGGAGGGAGAAAGGAGAGAGGAAACATATTTTGTATTTCTTGTGCAAAAGGGTCATGTGTCTGAAAGGTGAATGGAGGGAATGCTGTAAGATTGCACCTTTAGACCTGTATTTCTTGTCCTTTGAATGCCTGCTTCCTCTCCGAATAAGATCTTAGGAAATACAAGTCTTACTTGTTGCAATCATTCTCATGTCGTTTTCATTTTTGGCTGAGCTATCCCTTCACAGTTTCCTTTTATTTTCATGGACGAGATCTAATCTGGCATGATCCGATTGTACCCCAGTATTGATTTGTCTTGAATGATGTGTTTACTTCATTGTTCCTATGGTCCAGTTTTTCAGCTTGTCTGTTTATCTTCTTTCTCCACCTGTCCTAAGTTTGAACTTTTATTTGCAGGGTGGCAGCACCTCCTTTGGTGGGAAATTAATCTTAATCTGCCAAATTAAGATTGGCGTGAGACGTCAGATGGCCCCATTCTAGCAGGTTGCCCTCTTTGTTGTTAAATTTAGGCCAGTGGCCCATGCTGATCCTGTAACTGAGACTGAATTAGTTAATGAATTAGTTTTCCTATTTGCCGTCCTGGCAGTTGTAACCTGTTGCACCCGACCTTTGCAACTTAATGCAGTTTGCATCAAATTTAAATGCGTGTGACCTTGTGCTGATTCTCGCAGGACTTTCCTGTCACGTCATCTTGAGGATCTTAAGTTACTACGGCACATTCAGGATATTCCAGGCGTAAGCGTGCTGTTGAATTGCTGTAACAGCATCCCCAGCTCAAGGTCGAGATTAACTCCTCTGCAAACCGCTGTAACATTGTGCCCTGTTGCTTAAGGGGAAGGACATGGAGGGTAAGATGTTCTTTGGCAGCTGAGCACTGCTTTAAGGGAGCTGGAATCCTGTATTAATTAACCTTTGTGGTGGTGGCCCTGACAGTGGGAAGTCAGGAGTGTTTATGGAAGCATTTCTGACAGGGTTCAGACCCGTCGAGCCAGCAGCCAGCGGTGCTGTCATGTTATCTGATGCCGTGGTTCTGTGGAGGAGCAGTCTGACAGGTGTGCCATGTGTGCCTCTCTACACCTGCCAGCCCCACTGAGCCACTACTGGCCTGAGCGTGAAGGGCTGCTGACAGCCGTTTTTTCAATGGGTATTCACTTCCTTAATCCTGTCATGCCAGGGAGACTGTCATATCTGAGAAACATAAGAAAAATGTACTTTACTTAATTTGACAATAGCTTTTAGTGTTTTTCTGTCATAATAGCTTGCACAGATGTGAAAGGGAGCAGTTTTAAATGTTTGAAAGGAAAGTTTGTGAGTGACTTTTGTGATGTAAGTGGAAATATTTAAGTACAGCAGGCAAGTTGTCCATCTTACTAACAAAATTTAAGCAAATGTCTATCTATCCTTTGAGAAAACATTGTCTGTAAAAAAAACAAAACAAAACCTAAGACGTTGATTTACTCGCCTTAATCTGTAAAATGATAACTCCCAGAAATGCTCACCAAGTAATGGGCATAAAAAAGTCTTCTATACATACAGTAGGAGAACAATCATTGAGAGGTCTTGAAAAGGATCTGATAAAAAAGGTTGGGAGGCAGAGCAATTTGATTGACAGTTGCTATAAAGAGTTAGTCAAACACAAGTTTTGTTTACTCTGAAGTTTTCTTTTTTTTGCTTGAATTTAATTAGTTCTTCTGTTATAATTGGTTTTGACAGAGACCTCAAAGAAAGTTACAGTGGTTATTTTGATGATGCTGGAATGTTGATGCATTTTCTTTTCTTGTGCTGTAGGTTCCCGTGTGGCCACGTCTGAGATCAGAAGAGCACACAGGAAAACGCTGAGCCTTTGGTTCGTCCCTAAGGATCTCCCCAATTTAGAGCTTATGGTTCATCAGGACAGAGAAACCTCCTCATTCCTCTGGTTGTGCTAAAACATATTTTAAAGGCGTGTGGATTTACTCATAGAATGCACAACGATGTCAGCTGGGTTTTCGTGCTTGACATTACAAATGCCCGCTGGTCCTGTATGTAAAACTCTTTGACTGAAAAGGAACAAAATCCAAAGCAAGGTTGGAGTTCTGTACTCTCATCATTTATGGCACAGATCTTACTAAGACATTTTCATTAGTTGTAAAACATCACATCAGGGCATCCTACTGTTGAACATGACTCATGGGGTGGAGTCTGGCCCTGAAACTCACCAGGATTCTGCTGCTTTAACATATCTGGAAGGTTTGCTAATGCATCCGGTCAACACTGGACCTGCTGCCACTGCTACACAGAGGTCAGAACCTGTCCAAAACAATGAAGACAATGCAAACAGGGTGACTAGGGTGTTTCAGCTCCCTAACCATGGCTCCCCCTCGCAAGACAAGGGTAGCCCACCTAGTGCAGCCTCACAGCACCTTAAAAAAGCCAGGCTGCTTCGC
This sequence comes from Enteromius paludinosus, assembly GCA_032361165.1. NCBI lineage: Eukaryota > Metazoa > Chordata > Actinopteri > Cypriniformes > Cyprinidae > Enteromius > Enteromius paludinosus. The sequence goes on along the minus strand of JAUMHQ010000065.1, from coordinate 12,885,124 downwards.
TCAGGAGCATGGAGCGAAGATAACAGCCAGAAACAAACAGGCACTGCAGCAGAATTGAACGGACAGAGAAAGGAGCACTACAAAGGAGGCCTGGATGGCTCTGAGCAGGGGGAGAGCACCTTGCTGGCTTCTCTGCTGCAGTCCTTCAGCTCTCGGCTGCAGAGTGTCGCCTTGTCACAGCACATTTCTCAAAGCCACAAACCCCTCGACAGGGACAGCAGTGAAAGTGCTCCTGCTGATAAGGAAACCTACCAGAGTTACGGCACAGCATCAGGCCGCCTAAAAAGCCTCATGAGGAAAAGCAAGCAACAGAACCATAACACTGTGCCTTACTGTCGGAAGAGTACCCAAAAACGAAACTCAGATTCTCCTCATTCTTCTCAAAGTTCTGCCCAGCCCACTAGCTCTGAATCCATGTCCTGCACTGAGCGACTCAAGGCTGTTGCCAACATGGTACGGACTAGGTCCAGTCCGGCCCCTTCACCCAAGCCCAGTGTCGCCTGCAGTCAGCTGGCATTATTGCTGTCCAGCGAGGCTCATCTACAGCAGTACTCCAGAGAGCAGGCCATAAAAGCACAATTAACCAGTAAATCAGCCAGTGAGAGGCTAGCAGCCATGGCTACTCACCAAACACAGGATAATAGGCCTCCCAGCATGGGGCAGCCAACAACTGCCCCAGACATGCTAAGCTCCTTAAATATTCAAAATGGAACACTCCCCCCATCAGCGGTAAACTCCAGCAAAAAAAGCCCTTCCCTCTCCTCGCCCTCCATGAAACCCCCCAAAGAGAGACGGCCCTTCGACAGACATGGTCGACCGCCACAAAACTGCAGCAGCCTGTTACTCCTACTTCTGAACAATCACAACTCCCAGCAGCAGCTCACCTGGAATGGACACCTGGAGGATGACTATGGCATCCTCCCGAGCCGGGCCTCCTCCCTGCAATCTGACAGCGAGTACTCCAGCCAGGATAACAGCCTGACCAAAGACAGCAGTGATTCTGAGAGCTTCTCCAGCTGTTCCCCCATCGACCTCTCCATGAAAAGCAGAGCGCCTAGCCAAAAGTCTGAGGCCTGCTCTTCCTTAACCCCCTCCATGGATAAGCTCACAGAGTCTCTTATAAACAAGTGGAAGCCGGAACTTTCTGTGCCAAAGGTCCGTGAGGCCACAGATCTGGAGAGCAGCCTAGACGTGAAATCCCATGATAAGGTCACTCTAATGCAGTTACTGCTGGACCGTAGAAATAACGAGAAGGTAAACAAAAGTACAGATAATCCTAGTTTGCAGCCTGACGCAATAATGAGCAGCTTGACTGCAGGCCCACTTAAACGGATTGGTCCACCTGAGGACAGCAGAACGCGGAGTCCTCTGGAGCAGCAAACCGCTACCTTCAACTCAATCTCCCCTTCATACTCCTTTCCCTCACCCCATGCACAGTCCAGTCCTTTAGATCTGTGTAAGTCCAAAGCTCACTCAAGTGAAAAGATGCTGGAGCCTCCTTTCAGTGCCAGCAAGCTACTACAAAATCTGGCCCAGAGTGGTAAAAACGACTTGTCACCCTCTCCTCCTCACAAGCCGACAAGCAGAAGGCAAAGCCCAGAACTTGAGCTTGACAAGCCTCAGGCGCTTTTGGATCAACTTGTCGTTCCACATAAGCGGAACAGAGCCTCCATGCTAGATGGAGGCTCTCCTCCTGCCCTACCAGTTCACCAATGTGAACAATTACCCTCTGCATCAACACAGATAGAAAACCTTCTCGAGAAGCGCACAGTTCTGCAGCTTCTGCTGGGAACAGCTTCCCAAAAGGAAAGAACCAGTGGGCACAGAGTCTTGGAAGTAACCTCAAAGGGGCTGGAGAAACCTCAGAGGGGCTCTGTCAACCGTGACACCTCAAACGGACCTTCTCCGCACCGAAAGATCAAAACTGAGCCAGTAGAGGAGAATCTTTCTTCAGATGGCTCTGATGAAGGGTTGTACAACCAGAAACGATCATCACAACACTCACCTATTGCTGAAGCACGGGACACAATAAAATCTGAACTATGTCCTACAGAAACAGCTGCTAAATTTGGACTTCTCAGCCAACTTTTAAAACAGCAGAATGCTACCTACCATTCAAACCCACATACCAGGCTCCTCAGGAACTCTGTAAAAGAGGAGCCAGTGGATTTTCAGAGCCCCATTCCTAAGAAAAGAAAACTGTGCATTGAACTAGCAGAGCACCTCAGTAATGAACTCTGTCACCCGTCTCGAGATACCACTAGTGACAATCTGGTGTCTGGAACACCTGAATTTAATGGTAGAGGGCTTGCAAAACCAAAAGAAGAAGAGTTAGTAGGGAGTCCTAGGAGCAAAACACCTCTCTCCAGAGAAAGCCAAGGCTTCAATGTTCTTAAGCAACTCCTCCTGTCAGAAAACTGTCTGAAAGAACTATCCCAATCCAGAGGGACCCCAAGTCCCTTCATCCCTCAGGCAAATTGTGCAGCCAATGGGAACTTAACTCAGTCTTATTTCCCTCAGGAGTTGTCGAACCTACCGTGGTACCCCTATTCTTTCAATAATAATCCCAAAACAGCACCTGCACCTGTCGTTACCACTGGGGGATCGGTAGTTTGGGCTAAGGGCTCTCCCAAAGCCAGTCCAAAACCTGTCAGAAAAGAACCTGAGGGGACACCTGTAGAAACTTTTAGCAGGGAGGAGAGATCCAGTCCAGACTCACCCCCTTTAACCAGGTCTAATCCGATTCTTTACTACATGCTTCAGCGGGGGAACGGTCAGCTCAGACCAGAAATCCGGGATCAGGTGCAGCCGGCCCACTGTATCATGGGTGCAAAAGTGGAGTCGTGTATTGACTATGAGCACAGAATAAACTCTCCGGTCAACAGACAAACTCACAGCTAGAGACAAGAGAGCCTAAACGGCTCATATGAAAAAATGGCCTGAGGGAACCTGAAGAACTGTGTATATGGTCATTGTCTATATTACCTGTTTTTTTTTTTACCATTTAGAAACAGAAAGTGAGTAAATGGTAACCATGGGACATGGTAAATCAGTTTAAAACTATGGCTTTTTGCCATTGCTTTCAATGATTTATTTTGTCCATAAGTTCTTTTTATTGAAGGTAATTCTGAATTCTATAAATATTTTGTATACACATATTGGAATGTTTTTTTTGTTTGTTTGTTTTGTATGTATGCTAAGCTAACTACTTTGTCCAGCACAACGTAAAATGTCCACCACGAAAAGCTTTTCTTTTTTCCACAACAGAAACATTTATGAAGAACATCCTATTATGTATATTATTGATGAATCCAGAAATGTTACTGCTAATTTCACACTATATTTATCTACAGCCAAATCAGGACCCTTTTCATTTTACTGAGACAAAAGAAAATTGTACAGTTTAAGCACAATATTGGATTTGTGGCATTGAAATGTCCAGTTATAAACTATATTTTCTTACGGCAGAATTTAAAGGAAGTCAGTGTAGTATATCAGGTATCTTTCTTGTAAAGCTAGCTGTGGTCAAGAGGGTTTTCACATGTGATTGCAAGGCAACAACATTTACTGGAATGTTCTATAATCATAGCGTAGTAAGATTTACAGTGCGTTACTTTTTCATCAGGAATGAAACTATAGCTGTTATGTGAAGATAATGGCATGACATAAAAAAAAAACATGAGTGTCATATTTTTAGCCAATGAAATGTATCTTTTTACACTTTCGTATAAGTTGTTGTTTTGTATCTTATCTAAATGTATGTAGCATTCACACATTTACGGTGTTGACTTTGAGAATTTAATATTGAAAGAGAAGATACAGTTTGTCCACCAAAGCCATGAGGGGTAATTATGATTTATGGATACAATTTGAATCAGACACTCTACTGTAAGAAGGAATTGGAATGCAGTCTGATATATCTGGTTGTTGTTTTTTTTCCCAGGTAAAGGCCCATCACTCGAGTCTTAAACGTAATCCAACAAAACAAATTCTAATATTATTCCATGTTCTCTGTACGATTGATATGTTTTGACAATGAGTAGATACATTTATGTAAATATTGCTTTCAAGATGACTATTTTGTATTGTTCAAGACACACACAAAAAAATAGTTTTTAACGTCTTGCATTGTACATAAGAAAACTGTAACGATGTAAATATGGGTACTGGAGGACGACACTTTTCTGCATGTCTATGTTGTGCTAACGATAATCTTTGTTCACATCTACTTCTCTGTCCGAGGCTCTTTGCTGCCTGTAGCATGCACACGCATGGGGAGTCCCTGTGTTATGGGGAAATGTCAAGTCTTAAAATAGATGTTTTTATCATGGAGAGATGGGTACTTAAACCATAATCGTCTGCGAATGCAGTCCTTGACTGTTTAAACCTGCAGAAATATGTGCATATTTTTTCCTGAATGGTTTTGTTTGTTCTTGGTCAAAAAAACCCAACAAAAAAAAAAAAAAAACCCAACATTGCTTTGTTTAATTTAGAGACACTTTGCAATGTTGTGGCTCTGCATTGTGAATAACTAAAACATGTTTTAATATACTCCTGTGATGACTGGAGCCTTTTGGTTTTCTTTTGTTCTGTCTTTGGTGTTTATTTGCACTGATAGCGTAATAAAATATTGAAATGCACAAAACCGAATGAAGGTTTGTCATCTTTTGCCTGTATTTACATATGCAAAGTTAAAGTGCTTTTTAATAAATAATCTCACAATGAGGCCACAGGTAAAATTTTAACCCTTGACAGTTGTCGTTTTTACAGACGAACATGAATGAGCCATCAGTTTTTTTTAACTGCTCGGATGTACACAGAGCATCTCCAGGCAACTGAAGTGTGTGAATCAGGTTAACCAACACTTAACATTTGAACCACCTGCATTCATCTCTGTGTAAGTGTGCGCAAAATATAAAAAGACTTTCCAAACTGGTATTTGCTTGACTGCCAGTTCTCAACAATTGCAGGAAAGAGATGGTAAGGAGGATTTGGAAAACATTGTTTCATAATTATGGGAAAACAGGTAGTTGGCTTCTCTTTTGTAAAGTGACTTGTCCAACCATTGTGAGAAAAATGCATTGATCTCATTTTTGCACTTCCTTTCGGGCCACTTAAAACAAACGTAAGAATAAACATTTCAAGCCAAAATTGTTGCATCGCATGCATCTGGATTATAACATTTGCCCTTTGTCCTACACATGCAAAAATCAAGCCGAGAGGCATTTATTTTAAAGAAAAGTTTCAATTAAACAAAACCGAACAATAGAATTGTATAATACATGCAAGTGAAGTTTTCATATTTTGTTAACATTTTGTGAAGTGATGAAATGTCAAACTTATTTAGGGGTCGCTGTAAAGTGATTTTACATTTCACTGCATGTTTCCAAGCTCTTTTTGAAGGAGAGGCTTTTTTTCTGCCTTCTTTCCCCTTCCCTAATCCTCTAATGAGGTTTCTTTTCTTCAACTTCACATAACCTTTCCTCCATGTGAACTTCTCCATCTAGAGATGCTTATCATGGTTGAACTGCCAGTAACCCCCGGTTTCCTTTTGGCTTCAAAACAGAGGAGAGGGCAAACGCAGAAGTCACACGTCTGAGCCGAGGTCAGCGTTTAAAGCACACAAGCGGCCGTTTGTCTGTCTCACATCCTCTGATATCCTGGACCGTGCCAGTGTATGGGGAAGGGGGAGGTAGGGGGGTAGAAATCTACTTATAATTTAACTACAGGCAAAAGGAAATGGTTTGGTCTTCCAGGAAGATAAAGTACTCGGGTCAGCAAGGTTCAGCAGGTTGAGATGGAGCCGCTGTGTGTATTTCCTGCGACGCTGCACTGGGTCAATGTTTAACCTGAATCCATCGCAGTCCACATTTGCTGGTGAAGAAAACACTCATTCACAGGTGCTTAATTACATCTGCTGCCGGCCTTCTCATGGCCTCCTCATAAAATGAGTCTGTCTGTCTGTTTGTTTGTTTGTTCAGTATCCATCTATCCTAATGATTCCCCTTCCCAACAACATCAAATTCTAGGACTGTCTCAACAAGCTTTTATAGTTAGTTACTTAAAATCTAATTGATTTTAATTCTACTTACTTCAAATTCAATTTAATTCGGAATGCAGCACAACGATTATGTTTGTTTGTTTTTTTAAACAAGAAGCTGATTGAAACAAAGTACACTGTGAAAAGCCTGTGTAAATGAAATCAGGTTGATTTGATAAGTTCAATAAGTCACTAGAGGCTGTGCATTATAGCAGTTTTTCCCCATCTGAAGGCATTTTTCTGTATGAACACAAACAGCCATTAACGGTGGTAAAATCACTCTAACACATGTCTCAGTCGGGCCTCTTTCTTTAATCAGTGCTGTGTGCTGGAGACATTCTTTGTTTCCATTGTTTCACCCGTTCCCTGGTGCTGGATGCTGGTGAAGGTGAGCTTCTTGAAGTCTGTGCCAGAGCCTCAGGGGTTGTGACCTTTGTCTCTCGCTGACATCTTCAGCTCACTCACTGTGGTTGATCTGTGGTTGCCCTGCAGCTGTGACCCCCTTCCTCCCTCTCTCCCATTTCCCAGCAGCCCCCTCTTCAAAGCCCACCAGAAATGTGACAGCTGGCAGAAGAACTTCTCCTTTCATTAAGAGAGCTCACTGAGCCCTGTTGTTGATCGCGGGCAACTGGTGGTGTGTTGACCTCGTGCCACAGAGCATAAAAGAGCTTAAAATTGATTCACACTTAACTTATGTTGGAGTTAACGTTTTGTGGCTTAATGGCACGATAAATGGACTGAAACGTCAAGTTCAGTGTTGGAACAGATGTCTTTTGACCTTTGATGATGTAGAGTTTTGTTCATGATTTGAGAAAACCTTAAATATGCAAGATCAAGTTTTAGTTATCAGTTCTATCTTTCCATGGAAGATTATTCAATTTGCTTAACAAATGTGCTCTTTAAATATTAAGAGGGAAGTGGTTATTATATATTCTAATTAAATTAATTAAGCTAAATAAACTTTAACAAACGAATAAATAAAGGAAGCATGATTTATTATAAATTATGTTTATTAAAAATAGATAGTATAGTACTGCTTTGTATAACATTAAAATATAAATATCTTGTTTTCTGTTTAAATTCGAACAATTAAAACTTAAATAAAATAATTCATACAAATATATATAATATGTTTTATATATTACATATTTATCTTATTGTGACTGCAAATATTGAAGTTGTTTAATTATATATTATCCCTATATTTAATTATATATTACTGTATAATGTATGAGTAACCCAAATTGTATAATTGTAAAAAAAATTTTTTTACATTTTAATTTTATTAGTACAATTAAAATATATGAAAACATACAATACAAATAAAAAATTTTAACAAGATTTTTAAGAGCTTTTATTTTTATTTAAAATAAAATATAAATATATTGTTTTCTGTTTAAATTCTAACAATTAAAACTGAAATAAATTAATTCATACAAATATATAGAATGTGTTTTATATATTACATATTTATCTTATTGTGACTGCAAATATTGAAAGTACAATATTAGTACAATTAAAATATATGAAAATATTTATGTTTTATTTAATTATATATTATTATCCCTATATTTAATTATATATTATTGTATAATGTATAAGTAACCCAATTTGTATAATTGTAAAAATAATACATTTTAAAATTATTATTTTATTAGTACAATTCAAATATATAAAAATATACAATATAAATAACATTTTAGCAAGATTTTTAAGTTTTTTTTTTATAAAATATAAATATCTTGTTTTCTATTTAAATTCTAACAATTAAAACCTAAATAAAATAATTCATACAAATATATAGAATATGTTTTATATATTACATATTTATCTTATTGTGACTGCAAATATTGAAAGTACAATATTAGTACAATTAAAATATATGAAAATATACAATATAAATAGGATATTTTAACAAGATTTTTACGAGCTTTTATTTTTATTTAAAGATGTTCTATGTATGACCAGCTCAAATTCAACTTCATGGGTCACGGACTTTCAGTGCAAACATTTCCACAAATCACTTTTAAATGTGAAAGGGTGCTTTAGTGTCAAGCAATCTCAGGCCAGATTGAGATTAGAACTATTGGTTCTGAGAGTGACCGCAGTAACCAACGCATACAGAATATTGCCAAAGATTCATTTCCACTTTCAAAGTTAAGGAAATTCCCCAGACTGACCCGCAAAACCTTGAATTAGGCTTCATATAAATGCTAAGAGAGCTGAGAGCTGATACAGAGGTGGAGGTCAGATTTATCTGATTTAGTTTGATTAAAAGCATGAATTCTTTACAGCGAGTTTTTTGTGAGTAACATGCCAAGTGTACTTACCATGAATGTTGTTTTTAATTTAACCTTACAGATTACGGCTGTAACATGAACTCACACAATTGCATTGTGATTACATTTTAGTAACCTCTGACCTGTAAGTAAAAATCTTATGTAACCAGAGAGAGCTGTGAAACAGTTTTGATATTCTGATTCTCACAAGGTACCAAATTTAATATACCCCAAAACAAATAAAAACAAAAATCAGGGACAGGGCTACGAAATAACACATTCGCCGTTGAGAGCGCCAAAGCGGCCGGAAGCCATTCCTTTTGAATGTAAGATGGTGGCGAGAGGCGGCAAGGAGAGTTGAAATCAGGTTAACTTTACGGTAATGAGCTGTAAAAGTCCACCGCTTGAGAGGATTCCAGAGAATGCAGCCCTGGATCCGACCACATTCGTTCCCAAGCATTTCCACGCTGGTTTTTCAGCAGGAATGCAATCGATTTGCTCAAAACAACACTGATTTGACAAATTGAGACTACACTTCTACCAGGACAGTTTGTAATGAAGACTGCACACAAATTAATGTTAAATATCAATGAAAGACCATGACCTATAACCATGTTCTTTCACACTGAAAATATGTAATGAGGTTAACTTACACCAGTCTGCACAAAATCAACATGCCTGCCTTGTTTCCTTCGCGGCCCCTTTAAATTCAAGTCCAAGCTTTCTTTTTTTCTTTTTTTCTTTTTTAAATACAAGAAACTGCTTTTTTCAGATTCAGTCCGTTGCACTTCTCCTGCTCTTAAAGATGAGTGCATAGCTTTTATCAAACAAGGTCATCCCAACCTCTCATTAATGACTTCTTGAGTGCTTTTGGCCTTTACTCTGCTGCCTGGCTGAACGGGTCAAAGCTTATGCAACGTTACCCTGACCCAAAACGTGTACACGAGCGCCACCTGCTGGCATGACAGAGTTCTATCAACATTATAATCAATATCTATCAGTCTATATCTATCTAATCATTATTAAGGTGCATTTGTCAGCCCGGACTTATTCATTTAATATTAATAACCTGTGAAGGGCCGTACTTACACTTTAATAATAATTCACTGTAATATATTTTTATAAAATGACCAACATGAATTAATATTAAGACGCATCAAACAGGGCGCATACTTGATTGAATTAAATGCTTTAACATATACATACATACACACATATATAAAGCGCATTACACTTTGACAGTGTTTTAAAAAATTAACTGATTATACAGTATTATCATTAACACGTTTAATATTAATTTAAAGCACCAATGTGCATCAGTTTTAGATGTTCTATTCGACTGCATACCGTATTTAATGAATTGCATTAATAGTCAGGCTGTGAACAGGGAACAGAAACACATCGTTTCTCCTGTGTGAGAGCTTTCACTTTTGTTTCATGATGACAAAACTCAGTCAGCTGACTTTGGCCTGTTTCGCGCGTCAGTGTTTACCTTGGGCAAACTGAAAAGCATTACTGTTCGCTGAAATTTAATAATTATAGCCTTATTTGCTGGTCCGTTTGTTTTTGTAGCTATAATAACTGTTAGTTTTGTGGATTATTTTGTGTTTCATAACCATAATTTTATGGTGTCCAATGTGACAACGTACCCCACACATTTTGGCAAATATCAAAGTCACGCCTTTAGTGATTAGAGCTATATTGTTTTATGCGAGTAGTGTTTGTTTATGCCCGTTTCGGTGTGTGCGCGTATGGGTGTGTTTACTCCATCGCTGTGACGTAAGCGCGGGCGCGTGTGATTCAGACCCAGCTAATGGATGACAGAGATGTCAGATGTGTTTGTACTGTTCGACTTCGTCATGGCGCCGTTGCAGCGCGTATGAGTACAGGGGTTTTCTTTTGTAATCTCACCCATACCAAACTCCTCTAATTCCTGTATGCTCCGTTTTTAACCCTCGAACCTGAGTCCACTTCGTCTGGAACGGAACCGGCCATGACCGTGGAGCAGAATGTCCTGCAGCAGCACTCTCAGAAGGTAACGCGCACTGTCCTAACACACACCCGGTCCGGTCCGGTCCAGTTCGGTTCGTCTCTGCTCGGTTCGTTTGGTGTCACAGGGAAGCTATATTGCGCGTCGGAAGTTCCAGTGGTTCAGTTTGATTGCTGAGGCCTAGCGTTAGCTTCACGTTAGCCGCGCCTCATATTTCTGTGTTTGCTTTTATCCGCTGGGCTGTTTGTGCTTACACGCGTATGAGTTTTAAATCACTCGGAACAGTTAAAAACAAACAAACAGCTATACATAAAACAGCATGAGCCCGTTAAACTAAACGGTAATCAATTGCGATTGTGCTAACAGGGCTAATGCTACCAAACTTCCCCGTCAAAACTCTCTTAAATCTCACTAAAAAGCCCGCAAAGTCTTTGTTTGAGTATTCAGAAGTGTTAGGACACTCACGACGGGTTTGTGTTTGGTAAGCGGGGTTGTTTATGTCCTGACACCCACACCGCTGCTTCATAAAATAGATTCATACTTTTGCCCTTTTGTTTGTAAACATTGGGGGTTTCTTGTTGATACGAGACATTCATTAGCGTTGTTGTTGACATCGCGCCTTCTTGGTTTGTGCTTATTTCGACTTCAATTGCATCTGTTTGTAAATACATTAAGTAGATTGGTAATTACCCATCGACTTTTATCAGTTCATAATTTGTAGCGTTATTTTATTTGTTATTAAGCGTCAGGGCTGGCCTGGTTTTAAATTAAACCCTAAAGTTACATTGAAATATCAAATATCTGCTCTTGATGTGTCCTAATTTGTGTTATTACATTTGTTTATAAAAATAGGCATTTGGGTTTTTGTCAAATCTCTATGAAAAGACGTTATTGTTTTAGTTTTTTTTGTAGTGGTTAGTATAACATAATACATCTTAAGTGCTCGCTGAGGGGTTGTTTTGGCTTTTAATAGCGTAATGGTCTGCCTAGTTAAGTAGGCAGATAATTTATCAGAGTTTTATGCAGTAACTGAAGAGGCGATCTTCATGAAAGTGAGTGAGTTACAGCAGGTGGTGGGGAATATAAAACTATGCATTTCGCATGAACTGAAAGTGAACAGGCAGTAAGTTTCATGCAACCCAGATTTGGCTACCAGCTTGTGTTGCTTTATCACGTTACTGTTGTGAAATGCGTGTTACATAGCCCATCTCGGGGTGGGGTGTGCCACCTTCAGAGGGTTGGGACGTGCACGCTCCGCACATATCACGTTTCATGTCATGTCTTGAACGTAAAGCATATAATGCATTAAAAGGTCAGTGCAGCATCCGTTAACCCCTGGCTATTAGTTTTACGTAATGACGTCACTAAACCAGACTCCCGAAGCAAATAAAAGAAATATTCAAAGATGATATTCGGTAGAGCCCAAAGTAATGGTTAGTTGAGTTGAAACAGATCAGTCATACTGGATTTCGGTCTAGGGAGGAGGACTGTTCCTCCCTCTTTGACCTGGCACAGTCTGTGTTTGACTCATTCCGTTCCTGATTGCAGCCAGAACTGAGATAAAGGGCCAGTACTCTGTGTTTCCCAGCCGGAGGTGTGAGATCTTGTTCTGTTTGCTCCTGAGTGGTGTTGGCGACTGCAACCAGTTGGGCCCTGGTCTTGCAGAGCTGGATTTTTAATGTTTACTCTATTTGGGAGCTTATTCTGCCAAACCCACCCACTCAAGACCGGAAGAAACATGTAATAAGACCAAAACAGTTTGCCTTTTTAAAATATGACAGTTGTGCTCATGCATATCACATTTATTTCCAGGGATTGATAACACACTGATACTTTTTATGTTGCAACGGCTAAATAAATAAATAAGCTATAAAGATTAAATTCAAAGCATCACAACATTGTACTGTACAGTGTGAAAATTGATATTCTTTCATAGATTTATCACTAATTTATTAATTACGTGTCACTCATTTATAAGTGTTCTTGATGATTAACTTTGAACAAGCATTAGATGCCTGAATATCCTTCAATATGGAGCAGTACATTCACAGCAAAGATTCAATTTGTTTAAAAATGTTTCATCTGTGTTTTTTGTTTTTTCTTACAGCACCAGCAGACATTACTGAACCAGCTGAGGGAAGTTACTGGAACTACAGATGTTCAGCTGTTACAGCAAGCACTGCAGGTGATCCGTCGGTTTCATAAACTCGTATGGTTTTGATATTGAAAATGGGAAAGATTTGGTAGATGTTTTGGTAAAGGTGGTAGATATTTGCAATTTCAAAAGATTTGGTCATTGCAAATGTGATTATTATTTGCTCAAAGACAAGAAGTTTTATAGTGCATGTAATGACAGGTGTTGTAACATCTGTATTTGTGTCCAGGTCAGTAATGGTGACCTAGCAGAGGCGGTGGCCTTCCTCACAGAGAAGAACGCCAAGGTCCCGCAGCAAGATGAATCCACCTATTACCAGACGGCCCAAATCACCAATGATAGATACATCAGTGTGGGCAGCCAGGCTGACACAAGTACGTGTTTAAATCTCAGAACAATGATTGGCCGGAATCCAGGGGAAGGCTCTGTGATGCAGTGTAATCGAATGCCATGACGCAAAATGACAACAGAGCGACGAACCAGCTGTAAACGCACTGTTTCTGACAGCAAAAAGGATTCGATTTCAGTTTGTGCCTTAACCTAATAAGTGGGATTTTAGGATCGATTCATTAACTTCAAAACTGCAGTAGTAAATAAGCACTGTGACTGCTATGTTGAATATTTATTCCACACACCCTGCTGAAAGCACAGAGATACTGAAATGAGACATCATGTAACTCATAACAGTGGGAGTTCTGGCAGCTCTCTTATAAATACAAGAACATCATCTTAGAGAGCCAGACCTTTAAAAAGCTAGCCTGCCACTCCTCCCAGCTTGCTTCAAATGATTAGATGAAACAATCTCTGGTCCTACTGCTGAGAAAATGCTGACAGAGGGAATGTTAGTTTGGCATGCTGTCTCATGTTTTTATTTGAGCTCTCGACATGCGCTTAAGCCATATTCAGTGTGTTATAACCCCTTGACCGGTGTCTGCTTGGAATTTTTCTTAAGTATTTCTGAGTGAATTTTGTGTAAATGCTTTGTAAAATAATGGTAAGGCAATTTAAGTGTGAGGCATATTTATGTATGTATTGTTCCCATCCCAATTTAATATGTTGAGAAATCTATTGGTCAAATCAGATTTAATTGTAGGCCTATAGCACATGCATTACAGATCATTCCTGAGCAATTTTACTGTATAAGCAAAAAAAAAAATCCTTGTTAAAAATCTTTGTTAAATTCAGTCATTATTAAATCTTATTTACTAAAATGTTTTATATTTGTATTTTTTAACATCATATATTTGACACGCACTCATCATTTTCTAGAAATCAATTTTTGGTCCTTTTAATGTTACTTTAATTGTTTCAGATGTAATAGATCTCACTGGAGATGATAAAGATGACCTTCAGCGGGCCATTGCTCTCAGTCTAGAGGAGTCGAACAGGGCCTTTAGGGAGACAGGCATCACTGATGAAGAACAGGCCATCAGCAGGTGGGGTTTTAACTTTTAGCCTGCTGAGTGTTTTGTATTATTGTAGATTTAAGTACAAAACAAGTGTCCCACACTAGTTATTTCATACTTGTTTTATATGTGGAATAACCAGACAGGAGTAAAGTTTGGTGTGTTTGTGCTTCAGAGTCCTGGAGGCCAGCATCGCCGAGAACAAGGCAAGCCTGAAACGCACGCATACAGAAGTGTGGAGTGATTCACCCAACCCTCATGACAGGAAGCGGCAGGAGAACTGTCCCGTAGGGCTGAAGAACGTGGGGAACACGTGTTGGTTCAGTGCAGTTATACAGGTCAGTGTCAGCCGCTGTGATTGCTTCACAATTAGAAGCGCATTTGCTTATTTAATGAACTGAAAAACAACAAATTACAGTTTAATGAATTCATTTTAATTGTGTCTTATTGCTTGCATAATACTCCAGACAATTTGATCAAGGTGGTCCCACGTGTGTTTCTGTCTGAATCCAGAGAGATACTGCTCTATCAGTGCTGTTAATTGCATCAGTATATTTAATTAGGAGAAGATGAAATCAAATATGTGCATCTGTCGGTGCTGAATTATGTTTAGAGCAATGGGGTAGATGGAACTATTTAATAAACAACACTCAAATGTTTCAGTAATATATAATCAGTAATATATGTGTAAGTGACTTAGATTTTGATAAATACATTTACAAAAATATCACTTTCAATTGAACTTCCTCTTCATCAAAGAATAGAAAGACAGACGTCTAAAGCAAAGCAGCATATTAGAATGATGTCTGAAAGACCATGCAACACTGAAGACTGATGTAATGGCAGCTAAAAATTCACCTTTGACATTTAAAATGGATAAAAAAGCTGTTATTGTAATGATATTGTTACAATTGTAACAATAATTGTAGTAATATTTTATATTATTAATATCATAATAATAATATATTTGAAAAAAATGACATCAAATAAATGCAACATGAACAAAAGAGACTTCTAAAAAAAAACTAAAGAATCTTACTGCCCTTAGACGTTAGGTGTCTATAAAAAATATTCTATACGTGTTAATGTTATTTACTACTAACAAGCATCTTAACACATTAATATAGCACTCATTTTGTGTGTTTGTATATCTGCTTTTTAAAACGACTTTGAAGGTGACTTCAGGTCCTACTAAGGCCTGATTGTTTGTGTCTGTTATACGATGTCAGAACATGAACCATGTTGATAGCTGAGTAATGATCGTTGAGTAGTCACATGCTGTTTACCTCCTGTGTGTAACCTGACGCCTGAAGAAGCCCCCGCTCTTGTTAGAAGCACAGCCGCTCTGGAGCTCACAGCTCTGTGGATTTGTAGATCTGGACGAGGAGACGCTAAATGTGCCAATCTGTCACCAAAAACAATCCGTCAGTCATTCACACAATGAAACCACAGTGACACTTCAACTAAGCCTGAGAAAAATGCCAAATGCATTTGCAGGAAACACATGCATCCTATCAAACCAACATATCACAAGGTTGTGTCGGCATTAGAGCTATTGCACACTGTTCTCAAATACTGACATTTATCTTTTTATCTATATTTTTCAGTCTCTTTTTAACCTGCTGGAGTTCCAGAGGCTGGTGTTGCATTATTCTCCCCCTGCACGGATGCAAGACTTGCCCCGCAATCAGAAGGTGAGATTGCCGCATGATAGCCAGCTCACATGCCATAAGAGCTTCCATTTCTCACCAGCAACTGTGACCTTGCTTGACCTGGTTTGAAAGCCTCAGTTACATGCAGTGACATTATCATACTCTTACACCCAGCTGACTGACCTGTGACCAGAGTAGCTGAAGAAAAGGAAGTGCTTTTTCAAAGTCCCTGTATTCTAGCTGTTAAACTGTCACATCAGCTTCTGTGTTCGGCTCAGCAGTCTAGCTGCTGTTCGTGTTATTTCTTTCTTCAGTATGCTCCTCTGGGGCCTCAAGCCTGTGAACAGGGTCAGCAGACATGGCCGCTAATCTGGGCTTAACCTCATCCACTGATAGAAGACCACCGAGCCCTGAATTCATCCTTTTCTCTGTCTTTATTGCTTGTTCTTTTCATCTGTTGGGTCAGTGGAGGAGCTCTAATTTTCTAGACTTTAATCTATTATCAATGAAATGTGTCCTCTAAAGAAGATGATGTGATCTGGCGTAGGTTTCTGACTCCTGCATGACATTGAGATTGTTGTATGACATATCCTTACTTGAAAGCTGACAGACCTAACTAATCAACTTTAAACATCCAAATCCACTCAACTATTTCCCTTCATACCCTGTAACAATGTCAAGTTAACATACAACCCCCCAAAACCAGTGATACATATTACATTTTTATGCATTTGGCTGACATTTTGCGTCAGTTATGTACTCTCTGGAGAACAAAACCCATGACCTTGATGTTATACTCTGCTGTTCGAGCAGGAACACTTGTGTTAAGGTTTTAGCTAACTTGTTCTCCACTTGCATTCTCATAGGAACACAGGAACCTGCCTTTCATGCAGGAGCTTAGGCACCTTTTCTCCTTGTTGGTGGGCTCCAAGAGAAAGTATGTGGATCCATCCAGAGCCGTGGAGATCCTCAAGGATGCCTTTAAGTCCAGTGAATCTCAGCAGGTAAGTCTGCCATTTGCATACAGTATATAGTCTTAAAGGTACAGTCCTAGAGATCCTGCAGTAATAACAAAGAGTCTTTTATTCCAAAGATCACTGAATGGGTGAAACTGTCATGTATAAACAAAATTATGACACTTTTGGTGATATATTAACAAGTTGACTCATAAGTTGGTTTCAGGGAAAAACTAAATGCTGCAAACATAGGTCCTCTTATTGAGCTTTCAATATTTGTGCCAAGGTTCAGTCTGTTTTATACACTCTCAGCATCATAGATAAGCCTGACCTTTTGATTAATATGGAACTTGTGACCGCTTTAATTGTGGACACATTTTAGTACCACATTTGCACTTAAAAGGGGCACAAACAAGGGCAATCTTGTTATTTTTAGGACCAATTTAGAAAAGTTAAAACAAGAATACATTTGTTCATGGTTTGAATTGGTGTGTTTGTTTGTACAGCAGGATGTGAGTGAGTTCACCCATAAACTCTTGGACTGGCTAGAAGACGCGTTTCAGATAAAGGCAGAGGAAGACAGGTAAGACCATATACGTCCCACTATAATATCTGCTTTCCACTGTATCTCTGTGTTCCTCTGTCATATTAGTCAGAATGATGTATGACCGCATCACAAATTCAGCTGGAACGGACATTAATGATGATTAATGTGGTACATTAACCTGTATGACTTCAATTAGCACCGTTAAATACCCGCTGAAGACAGTCCTCATGTGACTCCTACAGCCAAAGGACACAGACTCCTCTAGTTCAGAACATTTCCAGCACCATGTGACTCCTTGTTTGCTCTTGTTCTACACAGAGAGGGAGAGAAGCCGAAGAACCCAATGGTTGACCTGTTTTATGGACGTTTCCTGGCTGTGGGTGTCCTGGAAGGTGAGTATTCATCGGCTGTATGAGTCTTCTCTCCTAGTTAATGAGAAGTGACCTTGCGTTAATGTGATGTGGAGAACCCAAGTTCTTAAATGATGTAATGGTTGTTGATGTGTGAGTGGCATTGGGCTTATTAAACATGACAGGACTGATCATAGCTGGTTACATACAGACAGTTTAGTCAGTGAACATTTTATCTTGTCAAGGTGTTAAAATCTTAAGATTTCCTGCATGTGCACTTGTCTTGTTCATTTTTAAGTATTAAATGTATTGAAAAAAATTACAATTTGTTATTTGAAAACGCAATAGTCGTCAATTAATAAGCACATTGCCATTCATATAGTAAGTGTAGGGTCAGAGTAAATTCATCACGCCAGAGAAATATTAATCTGCACTGATTGTAACAAATGTATTTAAGTACCAAATGAGCATATTTAGATGATACTGAGGAAGAGTGGAAGATTATTGCTGAAAATTCAGCTTTGAATATTCTGTCCAAATAATGACAAATGTATTGTAATTACAGTAGACATGTGAGAATTGCGGTAGCATGTGGATATTTAATTGTTACATTTGTGTACTGCTTATAGCATTTCTGGCCAAAATCAGACCAAATTGGCATGTTTCTTCTTGTGCATGACACATTTTAAAAGTGCCGTGGCCACTAAATAAAGAAATTACACTCATAAGATTATCATTATGCAGAGCATATTTAAAGACAGTGATGTGAGTGAGCTTGTGTGTTTTTACAGGAAAGAAATTTGAGAACACTGAGATGTTTGGGCAGTACCCTCTCCAGGTGAACGGCTTCAAAGATCTGCACGAGTGTTTAGAGGCAGCCATGATAGAGGGAGAGATCGAGTCTTTGCATTCTGCCGAGAACTCTGCCAAATCAGGGCAAGAGGTTTGTAGAGAGCTTGCCTCTCTCTTTTTTTCTCTATCCCAGGGCACCACATTATGCTCAAACACATAAAACTGTTCCACTTTCTGAGATGTTACTTCTATTTGCCATCCAATCAATCTTTGAATTGAAGAATAAGAAAACATGTGACCTCTGACCGAGATGTTACATAATAGCTTTTCAGTCATCAGTCCTGCCCTGGGCAGATCCCTTTGCAGCTGCTTCCTGCTAATTACTTCAGCTGAGTGCAAAAAAAGAAGGAGATTCTCTGGTGTACATTATTCTGGGCACCAGTGGGCTGGGATGTTAATGAAAGCCCAGCACACTGTGTCTCTCTCAGGGCTCAGAATTTGATCAGGTCACCAGTGTTCATTCCAGCTGTCAGCGTGGGAGGCGGGACTGGGATGCGTCACATGGATAGGCTTTTCTTGGTGCATGCTGGAGTTAAAATACTATTAAACACAGATTTCTGGAAAGCGAATAGTTTATGAAATGCCAAGAATATTCAAGATTCAGAGAAAATGCAGTGTAAAAATTTGGATGAATGTAGTCAAATTCATTTAAAGACTTAAAAGTCATTTTCTCACTTCACTGATTACATATTGGCAAAGAAGACATTTAGCTTTAGGTTTCATTTTTGGTGTGTGTTTGTTTTTTCCCCCCAGCACTGGTTCACAGAACTCCCACCGGTTTTGACCTTTGAACTATCAAGGTTTGAGTTTAATCAAACCTTAGGCCGACCTGAGAAGATTCACAACAAGCTAGAGTTTCCCTCCATGCTGTACATGGACAGGTTAGTGTTGTCTGTTTTAATTTTTATTTTAGTTTGATTTATTTTATTTTATCAGATGAAATACTTATGTCTGCAACTGATTCCAGGTACATGGACAGGAACCGAGACATCACACGGATAAAACGAGAGGAGATTAGAAGACTAAAGGAGCACTTGACTGTTCTCCAGCAGCGACTGGAGAGGTTTGTTAGCTCTGTTTAGCCTCTGCCCTAAACTAGAGAGAACTTGCTGTTAACTTACATAGCAAGAAAATCTCAGCCTAAAACATGTTTTTCGAATGTTAATGAAAATATTAAAAGTCGCATACTGAGTGACAGTATTTTTTTTTATGAGTAGCAAGACACAGACTGACTATATGTTTCATATTTTTCTGCTGTTGTGTTATAGAAAACTAACCCTTTTGCTCATTTGTGATCTGTTTTTCCTAAAATGATCTCTGTGACAGGTATCTGAGCTATGGCTCAGGGCCCAAGCGGTTTCCTCTGGCCGATGTTCTCCAGTACGCCATGGAGTTTGCATCCAGCAAGCCTGTGTGTACATCGCCTGTGGAGGACATTGATACAACAGCACCACCTGGTGGCACGACTGCACTGCTGCCACCTCCAGCCAGGCAAGTTTTTTTTTTTGCCTCAAAACTAAAACGCATTTTTGAGATATTAATGTGTTTTTGTTCATGGACTACAGCACAGGGGAGCAGCCAGATGCATCTGTCCCGCCCGAGTGCTCCGGCTCTGGTCCACAAGCCCAGCAGCAGCAACAACAAAGACTTTCAATCCATAAGCCATTCACTCAGTCTCGTGTGCCGCCAGACCTACCCATGCACCCCGCCCCACGTCACATCACAGAGGAGGAGCTGCGGGTGCTGGAGGGCTGTCTGCACCGCTGGAGGAGTGAGGTGGAGAATGACACCAGGGGTACAAACGCACATGCTTGTAAACAAATGTTTATACAGCCTGATTTCTTGTTTGGGCTTTGTGCATTTACACATTTCTGTCTGGTGTGTGTCAGATCTGCAGGCCAGTATATCCAGAATCCACAGAACCATTGAACTTATGTATTCTGACAAGTCAATGATGCAGGTGCGAAGCTTTTTCAGATCATTTTAGAACCCCATGACCCCAGAACGAGTTGATCTTGTTCATGTTGATGCGTTTCAGGTGCCGTACCGGCTGCATGCTGTTTTGGTCCACGAGGGTCAGGCTAACGCAGGTCACTACTGGGCATACATCTTTGACCCACATCAACAGCGATGGATGAAATACAATGACATTTCAGTGACAAAGTCATCCTGGGAGGAGCTGGTGCGAGACTCGTTCGGTGGATATCGCAATGCCAGCGCATATTGCCTCATGTACATTGATGACAAAAAACCCTTCCTTATTGAAGGTAATCTGATCTGCATATGCAAATTTACTCATCATTACTGTCTTATGAATTATCAACACAACTAATGAGCTGCTATTCAAAGAAAATGATGTAATTAAGTTATTTTTCAAATTGCTATATAAATATTATGTATTTAATCAATTTAAAAATGTGTTAATTTTAATTAATTAAAATATTAAATATTAAAAATGCATTTAATAAAAAATTACAGTGTATATTAATTTTATTTTATTGTTAAAAGTATGATTAAAAATGTTAAGTGTGCTTTTGTTTCTTTACAAAACTTGTAAAAATTACAAACTTTAAGATTTATTAACATTTTTACCTTTTTATTAGTAAATCTATTCCTTTTTTTAAGTCTTTAGTAGTTAATTTATTTGTGTTTTGGGTACAAATTGCCTTATTGAAGGTGTTTTAAAAGAAGAATTTATTTTAAGTGTTAAATTTAAATGAATAGTTTTTTTGTGCTATAGGAATTAGTTTCAAACTTACTATCAAATTAATATTTGGCTTAATAAAAAAAAAAAAAAAAAGCAGGTCAGATAGTTTTCTTATAACTCCATGTGTGTGAAATGCTGACTCTGTGCTTCTCTGTGTATCTCAGAGGAGTTTGATAAAGAGACAGGGCAGATGCTCAGTGGCTTGGACAAGCTCCCTCCTGATCTGAAGGAGTTTGTAGAAGCAGATAACAAGCTCTTTGAGAGGGAGATGGAGGAGTGGGACGCTCTGCAAGCGCGCAAACTCCAGCAGGAGAAACTGGCTCTAGCTGCTGCCAGCGTGGCCGCCCAGCCCATGAGCACCGAACCCTGCCCTCCAGACAACACAGGTAGGCCTTTCACATGTCTGAATCTGTGGCCATACAGTCTGAAACAACTGTCCTGAACTCATTCTCTGCTCCCTCAGCAGCCCCTCAGCATGACCCAGAGTACATGGAGCAGCAGTCGCCCACCGGAGACTCCAAACACATTCAGGAGGACACAGAGAGAGCCATCAGCAAAGCCGCAGCTGAGCATGATGAGAAGAGTCCAGAAGCCCTGCTCAACACAGTAAGACATACATAAACACAATGTCTGAGTCCATCAGATAGCTCTGGAGACCTAAAGATTTTTTAAAGGGTGCGTTTAGGAAGTTCTGCTGTTCTGTAGTAGGATGTAGGGCATATAGTCAAGTCTACAAATGAGAAGGAACGCCAGTAGGTTTGAAATGTGAAATGTGTGATATATTTTTTGATCTCATACTGTTCATGCTTTTTCCATCTGTCTTATAAACACTCTGGACTTTGGGTGTTTGGTTCTAATAACTCAAATATCCCCCCCCCCCCCCAAAAAAAGCTCTTTATCCATGTTGTGTTGCATTTGCGCTTTGCTTCATCCATTAGAATAATGTGCAATTTAAAAAAAAAAATAATTATGCACTCATTTTCTTATAATGCAAAAAAGGTTCTTCATTCGTTATATTACTCATTAATTATTGTTGATAGAGAAGTGCATGTAGCTGTAGCTGATGAAGTTCTGTGGGTTTTTCTGACAATAAAAAGGATTGACACCTCAGTATATACAATTCAATATAAATAATTAGTAATTTATTTTGTTTGTCATATACATTTAGGTTTTTAAGGAGAAAAATAATTCTTTGTGTGTTTTGTTCAGTAATTAAATAAATAAATGAAATAAATATATTTTGTAGGTGACGTTTATCTTTAAGGAGAGAAAACAAAATAGTAATTGGTAAAACAATTTGTGTGTGTAGTTTTTCAACTCATTTGGAATCAATCAGTAATTTATGAATTAAAATCTTGATTAAATATATATAATAGTGCTTTTTTAGTGAAACAGGTTGAGTTCTGTTTAAGGAAAGAAGGCAAAATATTATGTTGTAGAGTAATGTGTTGTGTTTGCCAACTAATTTGTAATTCATCAACATGTTATTTACACTATAATATTTATAAATACTATATATTATATACTATAATATAAAAAAAAAAACATTTTTCAAATTTTTTGAAACATTTAGTTTTAAAGAGAGAAAACATTAATTTCTCAAATAATTTTGTGTAGTGTTCGGCATTTCATTTGTAGTTCATTTTCAATAATTATAATTAATAGATATATTAAATAAAAGAGCCTTTCAATTAAAAGACGTGGATTCTCCTATCACAGTTTAATATAAAAAGACATAAGTCATTCATAAGCTGTGTCTCTGAGGTCACATTTGTCATCAGTCATCAAGCTTTCATTTCGGAAAAGCAAAAAAAAAAAAAGAGCAGCAATAATTCGATTTCCCGATCAGAAATATTATCCCAATTAAAAAATGTTGACGCTTGTGGCAGATAACAATTAACACACTTTAGCTTTTAAGTACCAAATCTGGTTTATAAAAGAGCATGACAGTTTGTATCCATAATCTTATTTAGATTATTAAAGGAGGTTAAAATGACAAATAAAAAAGATTAGATGCTCTCTCAGTACTTCTTGGCCCACTTTCTCTTTCGGAGAGCTTTTTTTCTCCTCTCTTTCTGTCTCTCTTAGCCTCAGTCATCACATCCCGACAGTGAGGTGACTTCTGACCCCTGTCCTCCCCTTGACCCTGAGCAGGACGACTCCGCCTCCTCTCTGCCCGCACCTCAGCGGGTGGTGGAGGTGGCCATTCCTAATGTAGGAACCTTCGTCATTCAGTCGAAGGAGGGAGGTTATGATGATGAGGTAGAGTCCCAAAAAGGAGTCCGGTCATGAGCGTGCAGCCCTAAAACTCCCAGCATCCCTTTCACAACCTGCTCTGACATGCCAAACCCATTTCAGATTAACATTATATGCAAGTTACTCCCAGTGGACTCCCAAACTACTAACGCTGCCCCCGGTTAAACTTTATAAATAGTAAAGGTCCTGTTTTGCCTTTTTTTCCCCCCTTCATGAAGCATGTTGCGCAGGCTTCAGATCATTGTGTTGTTTATTTTCATTTTAATTTGGCGTCTTTGCAGATCGCTATGGTGTTCATCATTTATTTAAAAAAGCAGAAGACGCATTAACCTGCATGACGATCCTGTTCTGAATGTTTAATCATATTCAGTGCTTGATGTCGAATTAGCTTTTGTGTTCTAAGCTAATTCGTTTATTTCAATGGGTTGGCTTGAGTTCATTCGCTGGTGACTAAGCTGTGCTGTGATTGGCATGCGAACTGGCCAATGAGAGTTTTGGAGGCGTGGCCGGTGTAGTAATATCCTTCCCTCCTTGGGCAGGCGATGATGACCCCAAACATGCAGGGTGTCATAATGGCCATTGGCAAATCCAGGAGTGTTTATGAAAAGTGTGGGCCTGAAGCAGCGTTCTTCAAGGTACATGACCTGCTGCATGCCACACCCCCTGTGCATCTCATTAGCTCTTTGACCACACCCCCCTCTCTGAACATCTCATCTCTGTGAGCTTACTTTTTACACTGCAGGCTATGTTATGCTGATGGGGTTCTTTATTTATTATAATTATTCATTGTGTAGGTTGCTGGCTTCTAAGATTGATGGATATCAGCCTCCAGTTGTATTGGTATCAAAAGTGATAAAATGACATTAGTGCTGTCCATTTAAAATTAGTTACAGTTATTCATATTAATTTATGTATTGCAGGTGATATGCAATCGGTTCTGTGAAACTGAAGTAAAAAAAATTAAATATATTTATGGAATTTTTGATATGTATATAATTCCCACTTTGCTCTTCAGATCAGTTATTGAAACTTCAAAAATGATGATCTTGAAGTACCGCAGTGTTTTAGTATTGGCTTACTTTGCCACCATCTGCTGTCAGCTGAATGTAATTGCTGCTGTGTGTTATAAAAGGTTTGGGTATCTTTGGCAATGCATGTATTGTATTGTGTAATTGTGTACATAGCAAACAATATTGAGTGCTAAGTAAGTGAGAATTGCCTGTTAAGACAAAGGGTGACTTTTTAAGATTTTATCAAGGGTCTGCAAATGAAAACTAGCCTTGCGGCTAATTATGGCACTTTACAGTCATATTAATTCATGTATATTGCCCCTGTGAAACAATTAAGTTTTCATTTATTTGTTTATTGGCAGAAGTCTATAGGCCTCTAATTTGTGTTTTCATTTGTTGTCCAGCTGTGTAGTTTCACTCTGCACGCAGGCTGTTATTTCTACTACCAAAGAAGTTTGAGTCATATACATTACAACCACATGCACCAAATCAGTCATTACTTTTTTGTATCTTCTTGTGTAGATAGAAAGATTGAATTATTTTGCTCATGTGCATTTCATCTCTAACTCTTTTTATTTCTTTCCCCACTGTCTCTCGACTTCTTTCTGTCTCTAACAGGCGATGAAAGTAGAGTACACTCGTTTACTGAGGTTTGCTCAGGAGGACACGCCCCCTGAGAGGGACTACCGACTGCAGCACGTCATTGTTTACTTCATTCACAACCAGGCACCCAAAAAGATTGTGGAGAGAACTCTGCTCATGCAATTTGCAGACAGAAACCTTGGCTTTGATGAGAGGTATGAGTCATATGAATTTTTATTTAATACAAACAGCAAAGCATCTTTTTTTATTATTTATTTCATTATTCCCATTAAGTGGAAGTTTTATTATTTTTTACATCAGATCATAAGGATTCTAAGAACACAATACAAAACTACAGTTTAAATTTTTTTATTTATTTAAATAAAATATTTTTTTACAGGGATCCCATTATGAAAGCCTGGAAACATTAGGCAATTTTAAAATGAAATTTCTAGGCCTGTTAAATTAATGGAAATAAATAAATAAGTTTACATTAATAAAACAAAAAACATGACTTGATGCTTCACTCTTAAATATTTTATCAGCTATAAATTGCTCTATGGTCTTTATAAAATGTGTTTCAAAAAATACATCTTCAAAAATCATTTTTATTTTATTTTTTTAAACATACGCATGTTGACATTTTTGTTAAAACATATATTTAAAATACATATAATTATATTTTTAGTGTCCAAATACTTGTGGGGGACCTCTTTATTTTAACATGCTTTCTTATTCTAACAAGTTTAGCTCTGAAATGCCCTTTAACTGCACTTCTGAATGGCTATCGTATTATACAGTTAGTTGAGTCTCAAATTGACAAAATATGAAAGACAAGTATTAGCCACACACAATGCTGTAGCTTGACAGGACCGCCTCACTGATAACTGATTGATTTTAAAAGAAGTGAACCCACTTCCAAAGGCCAGTTCCGTCTCGAGCCTGCCAGACTGACACAGACAGTGATTATCAGCTCGTCACAGCAGTCGCTGCTCTTTCTGATCATTGTGTTACCAAACAGCTTCCTGTCTGCACGCCCGAAAGGCTTTTGTCTCGCTACGCAGTCTCGTGTGTCTCCAGAGCAGACTGCACGCTCCGGTGAGGAACGTGATCCATATTCATAAGCAAATTGATTTCTTTCTCCTCTATTTTGAGCGAGGTAATTAGATTGATGTGCGCGCGGCCCCAGATGCGACGCTCTCTTTCCATTTTGTTTTGGGTAATAAAGTATGATTCATGGCCAGAAGACGCATCTCGTTCCTGAGAGCGTCTCATGAGTCATGCCTGAGCTCTAATGTGGCGGCCCTGTTCTTCCCTGCAGGTGTAAGAGCATCATGAAGGTGGCACGTGCTAAACTGGAGCTCATTAAGCCTGACGAGGTGAACATGGAGGAATACGAGGTGAGCGAAGTGTGTCTTACTCAGGTTTGGCTGTTGTTTAAATTTGAATTGTTAATAGGTCTGAAGTTGAAAACAGGATGCAGAATACTTATTTAAATGGTGTATTTGAATTTTTTTTTAATTCAGATGCTTTTGAGTATGTTGAATTTCTTTAAAATTGTATTTAAAGGTGCCATAGAATGGAAAACTGAATTTAGCTTGGCATGGTTGAATAATAACAGTTCAGTACATGAACATAAC
>JAUMHQ010000065.1:12841096-12855587 GCA_032361165.1 Enteromius paludinosus | reverse complement strand
ATATATACGTTTTATGGAGCTTAAAATAACGATCACCATCCACCATCATTACAAAGCTTGAAAGAGCCAGGATAATAATAATAAAAAATAACTCTGTGTTTGTCTGAAATAAGAAAGATATATACACCTGGGATGGTGTAGAGGTGAGTAGGATTTTGTGAAGCGGCAACTGACTCTAGTAGGTCACATGACACAGACAACATGAAGAATGTAGTGCATTCATACTATACAGCATGTTCTTTTAAAGTAACTGCTTATTCAAAAGAAGTAGCTACTGAGAGAGTATGCAATTTTGGATGCAGCCACTGTCCTTTACGGATTTATTCAGGAATGAAATACTGTTCCGTGTAGCAGCGGTTCTGCTGTGGATTTGTTTAGAACTGTTGTGTACTCCCTGAACTTTCAACGCTATTGACTTCCACCTCCTTTGTCAACCACATAGCTAACTTATAGTTCCGTCTCAAACTTGTCTTTTCCTTCTCCAGCTAACCTCCAGGAGAAGCTGACTGACTTCCTGCCCAAGCTGCTCGACTGCTCAACCGAGATCAAAAGCTTTCATGACCCTCCCAAACTACCTTCATACTCCACGCTAGAGCTGTGCGAGCGTTACGGCCGGGTCATGACGTCACTCACCCTGAGTCGAACCCCCGCAGACGGCAGATGAGCTGCATAGACTTCATCTCCCCTCGACTAACAAATGCCTTCCTTAAAGCAGGGCTTTCCCAAACCTACCAACCTTTTCTTTCTCTTTTGCTGCTAGAGATTTTACCTTTATCCTTATCTGTATTATTAATATTATTTTGAGGATTCTGTTATATTTTAAAGCTAATGCAACCGTAAGAATGGTGTGAAACTGAGCAGAGATGGAAAAAGAAGCATTAGATGGATAGTTAACTCAAAAATTAAAGTTTACTCATTTTTGGTTGTTCCAAACGCCTATGAAAAGGAGATGTCTAGCAGAATGTTCAAGCTGCTGGGACCAGGGACAGCTGAGTTTGGGAAGAAGAAAGTCATATGGGTCACATTTAAACTACTTGAGGGTAAAAAATGAAGCTGAATTTTCATTTTCAAGTGAACTATCCCTTCAAAGCGAAGAATGGTATCATGTTGGTGCTTTAGACATTGGCGCATGCAGCTTTAGCTTTGTGAAACGAGGTTGAGGATTCATTTCAATATTTAGTATGATTTTAGTTTTATTTTTCCCTCATCGTCCCTTTTCACATAAGAAGCGGGTCATCCTGCCGCGGCGCCCTCAGTTACAGTGTTACTGCATTGTTTTGTTTTTTTTCTAAGGACGGTGAGTCAAAAAGCTGGAGGCTCTCGGATTGGTCTGCGGACATAACGACCGGGACTTTAACACAAGTTTTAAGTGCTGTGGTTGGCAGCCATGGGACATACTGTGGCTTGTTAATACATTGAGAGAATAAAGTTTTATTTATGGCTCTTTTAGGCCAGATACATATTTTTTAAATGTTCCTAATCTTTTATTGAACTTCGCATTGAATGAAACTGTGCTACTTTGGGTATCTCAAAGAGAACAGAGTATGTTTTCCCCATGGACTCGGATAGGTTTGACTGCATCTGAATCCTTTTTAGACTCTTCCTGAGTTTGGTTTCCGTAAGAAGTTTCGTAGATACAGAAAAAGCCAGGTATTGAGTAAAAAGGCACAACACTACTGCTTTCCCAAAGAAAACTGATAAGAACACAGCACTATGCTGAATCTGTCTTTCACAGTCACTGTGCATTCATAGTACAATGTGCAGAGTGAACTTGCATTGTTTCAAGACAGCTTCAAAGGGGATTTGATGCCAAGCATCAACTAGAATGGAAAGTTTAGCATTCACACTAGTGGGAAATTCCTGAATGAATGCACGCAGCATTACCGTTGTACATACTTACACCCTTATATTTTTGTCAAAAAGTGTGAATTTTTTTTTTTTTTTTTTTTTGATCAGAGCAGCTTGTTCAGCACATATGACTTTAAAGGCTATTAAACAAAGCTGACACAAATAAACAAACCAAAACCCACTGTAAATGCATGATTCTCTCTGATTTAATGCACTGATCCACAAGAGAGTGAGTTGGTGGAGGGGCGTATGAGCGTGACCGCTGCTGTAAATTCCTGTTTGATGCAGTTTTATAACTTTTCTCAGCTCTTCTGGGCATCATGGTGCAGTACATTTGAGCAGTTCTAAGAAGCCATCTTTAAAATCTGCAAGCAGGAATAGGCTTTCTAGGAACAGTTTTATTGTATTAGATTTCTGCCAGAGCTGTGCACCCAATGACCCACTTTAGAGAGGAATAAGGTCACTGATGGCGAGGTGCAGACCAGTCACTTTATCACGAGATTAATCAAGGACTTGTTTGCTAAACAGAAAGGAATGAGTGGAATGACTGGAGGCAGTAAATACGCTTTCTTCTAATATGTGGATTAACTGCACACATTAATCTATTACCCAGATCCGGCCTCTAAAACCTCATTACTGAAGGTGCGCATTAACGTGAAGGTAAGACTAAAAGGGTTAAGACAAAGTCGCGTTCATTTTTTAAGTAGTATTTAAACAGAATTATATTTTTCTTACTGAGGTAAAAACTACAAATGATAAAAAAACACAAATATACATTAATGCTGATTTCAGTAAAGTAAGTAATATTCAGATCTCATAATTGCGTGAGGATTTCTGTACGTCGCGCATGATGTCATTTGGCGCGAAACTCTAGTCAGTCAGCGTAAATTGATTTGACTCCGCTGAATTCGTAACGGTTAACGATGCTCGCGATTTTTTTCCCACAAAAAGTGGTCTTTTATTTTTTTTTCCTGCATAATATTATCCCAAAGGAGAAACAGTCCTGCCCTGACACGTACATGAAGATTTTTAAGAAGGTAAGGAGTGATTTTTTTTTATTTCCTGTATTTACTTCTAACGTTACGTTACCGAAACTAAACACCTCACGAACAACTGAAACACCGAACTCATATCATAACATTAATAAAAGTAAATATATATCACAAGTAATGTTATCATCCCAAGATTGAATTCATATGACACTTGGACGATTCAGGAAAAGATTAATATGACGCTCAAAGGAAGCTGGTTTGGTTTTGGGCCTAATGTTGGTTTGTAGTCTATTTATAGCCAAAATATAATGTTAATGTTAGCCTTTTGACACATTTTTACATTTTTATTTCCGTGTTGGGTTACAGAATTGGATGGATTTGTTTGATTTTGCACAAATTTGTGCAAGAAACAGAAAAAGTTATAGGAAAAACTTACTAAGCTTAAGTTTACTAAACATGACTAACGTTATATGGATTTATTATTACTATAGCTAATATTAAACCTGATGTTGTGTAATAATATTTCTTAAAAACATTGGTAGATTTTTTCTGAATGGCAACCATACAATAATTCATAAAATGTTGTTTTCCCACCTTAGATGCTTATTGTCTTTTTAGAAATATATTTATCCAGGACTTCCATATTCCCCCAGTGTTCATAATAGTGGTCGACAAATATGGGTTCAATAGTTAATTCTTCAATTATTGCATTTGTTCCCTCCTGATCCTGAATATGTGCATTCAGCCTCGGATTACTCCTCAATATGAATTTCCAGCAGAGCTGCTTTCCTGGGACCACCTTAATCTGAAGGGATTTATCTGCTTATGTCTCATTATCTAACCACGTCCAGACAACCGGAACTGTTGCTTACCTTGTAATTGAGTTTTTGTCGTCTCGTCTTTCCTCTTCACTTCAATGAGTCATTGCTTTCTGATGCCTTCGGGGGCTTTTTTTTTATTAGTTTGTCTTCAAAAGGTCAGGCGGTGTATCTGTTAAAAGTGACTTGTCCCAACTGTTGACTGTCACACTCCGCTGATAACAGCCTGCCCGTTTCCATGGAGATATTTCATTGTCTGACTGTCTAGACGCCCGGTGACACCTGACACGCCGGGCCCGGGGGTCGCGGTTGGCCGTGCGAGTCAGAAATCGAAGGCTCAGCTGCCCTCTGCATCTGCTGTGGGTCCACAGAGACATTAGCAAATACATCGCAAGATACAGGGGCCTGTTTAAATCACTGCTTCTTTTAATAACGTGAGGCTATTTGTCATCATTTTACTCAATGGCCTGTAGGGTTGGGCATTGTTTGAAACTTATCAATTCTGATTCTTATTCGATTTGGTTCGAAAAGAAGTTTGCTGCTGTACCATGGCAGTGATATCACACAGCGCCTGAAAACAGCCAGATCCTCTTGCTTGCACAAGAGAGCGTGTCATACAAGCTGGGGACTATTTTCCTCAGGCGCTTCGTGATATCATTGCGCCTGCTGAGGTCACGGAGATCGGTTGAATGGATTCAAAAATGGTAAAACTTAACTTTTTAACTCTGGGGGAGTTGGAGAATGAGCCTATTTAGAAAAAATGGGTAGTGTTCTTTTAGTGAATGTTTTGATAATAACATAGTTTCAGGAGGATCGCTGGACGAATTAATCACGGCTGGCAACCCCATCACCTAATCAATCACCTCGTTTGCGATCGCCAATCATATTTCTCCTGCTTACTATAAATAAACCAGTTTCCCTTTCCTTCACATCTCACTTTCATAATTTTTGTTCATAGTGCTTATGTCTATCACACAAAAGTTTTCAGAAGTCATGTTATAGCTTTCTAACAGACTGACACCAGCGTCACTGAAAATCTTCCTCTGTGCTACAGCTCTCAAATCAGTAGTATTTAATCTCCCTGATGACCAGCCGGGTCCCTTTGTTTAGTGTTCTCTTTTATATATTTTCTAAATATATATTTATTTATTTGTCTGTTTTACAGAAAATAATAACAGCATGGGTTTAGAACAACATGACTAGTAAATTACAAAATAAAAATTCACAGTTTCATCAGCACTGCTTAGCCTCTGCAAATCTTCATCTAAAAGATGGAAAGTTTGAATTAAAATACTGTAAAGGCATGAGTGTAAACTCAACAAGGCTTTAAAAGTGGACTAGTAAGTAGAATAGTTTTCCTGTTTGGTATGATGACATTTAATTTTTGTGAAAGCTTCTGTTTTCCAATTTAGCCACTTGTTATTGGCGTATTACTGATTTTCTGTCAAAGAGTATGACAACATCTGGAGTTTGTGTCAACCAATGACCTTATTGCAATCATTTAATAAAAAATCTATTTAAAAACCCCACTGAATTTGAAACAATGGAACCGGTAGTTCACAAAAAATAACTTGATTCCAGTTTTTCATTTAAATCATTTCTGCCTTGTATTTATTAATAATTAAACAATTGATCTTTAATTAGAATTGAATCGACTCTCAGTCTTTCTCAGCATGCAGGTTTTTTGAGAAGTGCCATAGGTGCAGCACAACCCCCAATTGTCTTATTTTGCTCCAGTTCTGTAAATCCAGTGTTTTTTCATTAAAAATTCTGCTTAGGTAGAATCCTTAAGATTTGCTGAATGATCTGACTCTGAATCAGCAGTTAAAATGAGAACTGAACAAATATGGCCGCTCTATTGTCTTTTTTTGCTGCACTGAGTCCCATGTGATTGGCCGTTTTGCCACAGCCCATTGTGTTTGATTTACCGTATATGATCTTGTACATTATTATTTTATTTCAGACTGTACGGAATGATCTTGTCCGAAGAAATTCAGGACCAGGAGTGGATACAGAGTGTAACCGGCTGCTAAAACATCCCTGGTCCCTTGAGGCAGCCAGAGGCTGTTATCTGAGAACCCGGCAAGAGAGGACATTCTGTTCAAAGCTATTCAATGGAGATATTTTTTGTTCAAGAGCTTTTTTTTTCCCCTTCCTGAACTGAATATCAATCAACAGTCGCCTCTTTAGTGTGCTTAAGCTTGGGGAAAAAAATCACATCACCTCCAGACAAAAATAAATAAATAAATAAAAGCACAAAAGAGTATGTGAGAGGGAGAGAGAGAAATGAGGTGAAATTGGTTCATCCGTTCCTTCTCTTTTAGTGATGCTCTCTCCGAGCGGCTGGTGTCTGGGTGTCAGAAACCGTGATTTTACCGCAAACGCTGCAGCTTACAAGATGTCAGGTTATAGCGAGATAGGTTGGGACTCAAGGCGGTCAGGTTGAGAGAGTTAGGGGGGCTCGTGGTGGTTTCGGGACCCTCTCAAGGTGCCTCTTCCATGGAAACGCAGCTGGCTGAACAAGATTCCCATCAGTCGACAAATAAGAGACAAGCTAGGCTCTGTCTCTGCACAGACCACACTGTTACCAGGAGCCGACAGCCAATCGCGTCCTCCCAGTGGGCCATTTCCACAAATGGGCCTTTTCGGCGACCAATCACAGGTGAGCAGCCTTGTGACATCATACGATAATGAATTAGACTCATCGTAAAGCTTTTCTTAGGCCGATTGGCTCTCCAAATGAGTGATTCTGCCTCAGGAGTTGAAGCGGTGTCGCTGATGGAAGGCCATCTCTCTTCACTATCTTTTGTCCTGGTTACGGGATTGCACGGTTGGGGCCTTTTGATCGGTCCCCATGTTTCCCAGCTTTGCATTTGGTTTTATTGTGCATTAGTGCTGACCCTGACCAATCACTTTCAATCACCATAATTCTCTGATTACAGGAAATATGCCATGAGATGGATGAATAGCTCTTAGGTCATTTCAACCCTGGACGGGTTCCAGAGTTTCACTTACCTCTGACGTGCCGTCAATCTGTTTCTCTCTGTATCCCTCTCTTTTTTTCAAATGGCAATCGATTCATACCAAATGACACTAGAGAATTTAGAGACACACTTTTAGATATATTTGTCCGTTTTGGGAATATTGGCGTCATTGATATCCATTCCTGTTTGGCAGCTTAACAGAAGTGGTAGTTTCCCTTGAGTTGGTTTAAAATTTTTCATCTTCTGAGTGAATGATAAGCAAATTTGTAAAAAAAGCAAAAAAAAGTGTTGCTGAGAGTAAATTTTGTTATATCACGCACAATGCTCTCTAAATATAGAGCATTGGTCAATGAAAAACCAAATGTCCTAGTTTGTAAATAAATCTTAGTTTAAAAATGATAGTAAATGTGTCAAGGGATCTTAACAAAACGTCTGGTTTGATCGAATAACATTTTAGTTTAGAAACTGGTATGACGGTGTTCGACAAAGGATACAATTTTGTTCCAGTTTCCAATTTTTAAACAAAATTTGTTGGAAGAATGTTCATCCATGCCAGTCATTCAAGTTAATTTAGAAAGGCAATTAAGATCCTGGATTAGTTGAATGAACATGCAAATTTTCCTTTTCATTTTTTTTCACTTTTTGCACCTTTATAGATATAAACTTGTGCGCTTATGCATTTGGCTTTGGGTATTATTATGATTATTATTTTAAATATGGAGTATTTGAATAGCATGTCAGTGACCAGAGCTCTTATTTATGTTATTAGTTATCAGTTATTGAGAGATACATCAGATTTCCTGGAGACTGTAGTCTGTAAAGCCTTTGTTTCTATTTCTCCAACGAAAGAAAAGAAAATCTGGCTCTTAATATTTTACAGATTGTTTAAAATGAATATATCTGGTCTTATAGTCTAGACAAGTGTAATTTGAAAATGTATACAAGATGAGTTTATTTAGACTGGTTTTGAATTTAAACAGAAGTCGGATTTATTTGATGGCTTTAGATTGAGACCTTCCATAAGAAAACGTAATTGTCTCCATATAGTATAGGTAAAATTTAAAGTAATTTAAAATATTTATAATATAATGTTAAGTATGTTATTTACAACACTCTATTAGGTTCTACAAATGTCTAAAATGTGTTCAAAGGCCAGTTCGAATTATTAATCTGACATTTAAAACTTTTTTTATTTTGGGCTGCAGGCACTTGAAATGGTGACGTGATTGAAAAGACCCACAGCCTCATTAAGCGTGATTTGAATTCTCCACATTCTCCACTCGCCTCTCCTCAAGTGACTCAGCCAGAGCAGCAGCTGATATCTGGAGTTTAACAGCCTCTGGAGAAGGTGACAAAAACACATTTCCCCCACTGTTACATTTTTACTTAACATTTAAGTTAACATGAAATGGCAACCCTTCTTATTTGGTAATGTATTGTCACAGAAAACAGTGTTGGGCAGAACCTTTATCCAAATTGTATTGTTTTTTGGAAGATCTCTGTGGCTGCGTTCAGAATCAGATGCTAGCATACTAAACACTACACTGTATATATTATATTTTTTTTAATAGTTAATGAAACAGTTAGTATAGTCCCTATATAAACTTTTCAAACTGTGGTATGGTACAATGTAATTACATGACCTCATCAAAATACAATAGAGTGGCTAGGGTCATGATTCAGTAATTACATTGAAACGTGTACCATGAATGCAATATAAATTGGTTTCAAATAAAAGTGCCTCCCAAGTGCATGGTTGAATCATAATTACCGTCTTTGCAAATAAAAATATGCGTTTATATTTTTTGCATTTCTAATCCAGCCCTATTTTTTGACAGCATATTAATAAACTAATTAATAAATTAATAAACACTCAGCATTCGTCACTTTGGGAAACAGTATTGTATAATAAAATATTCTGTGTTGTATGCTGCATATTTTCTGTGGATAAAGAACACTTAAATGCTGTGTGAAAGTAAGCAACAGTAAGAGTTGTGTGATGGAAGGCGGAGTTAATATAAGAGGGCTTGATGATGTCAGCTGAAAATGAAAGTCATTTCAGAGGCGGATCAAGTTGCTTTGCAAATTGATTAGGATGAGAAACGTTCACTAAAAGAACAAATAAAAAATATTTTTTTATATATATATTAAAACATTACAGAACAGAACTACAGAAAACACAGAACGCTCTGTTGAAGGTAGATTTTAATATACTAATGAAAAGTTAAAAAAACTCTAATGATTGTCTGTCTTCTCGTGTTTCAGTAGTGCTGTACTTTCTCTAGACACACGTCTGTTTAGCGGTTACGCCTGCTTAAGCACACACACACACACACACACACACACACAGGCTCTCTTACACGCACTTGCCACGTCTGACCCGCAGGTCATGCTGAAGTGACTTTGTGCCCTGTTTGTAACTGGGCCTCTTTGAAAGCGGGCCTCGCATTCCTGCTCCATCGGACGGGGGATGTCCTGCTTATTGCCAGCGAGTAGGAAGTTTCTGCCGTTAGGGATTATGTGCCGTTTCCTCGCCCAGAAGCTTTCGGCTTGTCCCCTCCCACTCTTGAAAAAGCACCGACTCCACAAACTAGAAAGCGGTGCGAACTAAATACCTGCCTCTCTGACCACCAGCCCTCAGCCTTTCAGCCCCGCTCGTCTGCGCTTGTGCGATTGCTGGGAGGAGGCAGCCGCGTTCCGTCCGCTTTTGTGTGGTTGTACAGAAGTGCTGCGGTTGGGAGGAGGAGGAGGAGGAGGTGGAGGGGAACAGCTGCTCCACACACAGAAGCTGGTTTCCCAGCCTGACAGGCAACGAGAGGCAGCCAGTGCCGGGGCTGTTTTCCCGGGGGCCCTCGGGTTGGTTCGCCAGCCTCCGCAGCTCTGGCTAGGAGGGAGATTTTTATGGCAGCGGCGAAACACGAAATGGACCAGAACAAGTAGGATTCTTTCCTTCACAAGGCCAGGCGCTCGTGTTCTCCGTGAGTACTCTACCTTTTTTCTTTTTGTTAAAGTTGCGTGGACACAAAGGATCACACAGTTCTCGTTGTTCTTTTTTATGTTGTTTTTAGTTTGGCTTTTCTCTGCCTCTCTAAACCGTCAAGAACTCAGTTTCCTGTGAGAAACAACTCGGGCAGTTTATCACTCGCGTTGAGCTGCAGGTTTCGTGAAAAGGGAGCTTTGTGCTTTTGAATTGCAGCTGGGCTAAAGGGTCACGGCCAGAGGCATCCGTGCTGTGTGTGTATATACAAACCAAATACGGACTACGATCTGATAAAGAACGTTTATGAATGTTTGTGAATCCTCTGGCATTGCTTTTGGAAGTTACAGGACGCGACAGCATGCTTTGAACTTGGCAGAGAGTGAGAAACTTTGCGTAAACTGTTGGAAGGACTGTACAGAGACTCTATACGGTACACACTCATGGCTGCCGGGATTTGAATCAGTGTTGCTTTCATAGTGTGTTTAAGATCATATCTGAACTTATTCTTCTTCCCTTTTTTTTTTGCTAAAATACTTAAAGAAGTAGCATTAACTATTTAAACTAAATTAAATATATATCGTATCTTAATGATCTATCGAGGATCTTTTGTTAAAGCTGTGTTTTCATTCAGAGGCTGAATTAATATGCAACATTTAGCTTAAAGGAACAATTTGAGTCACTTTTTCTCAAAGTTTGTTAATTGATTCAGGAACTTTGACAATAGATAACTGCTTTTGTTGTAATATACAATATATATTTGTATATTACTAGTTGCTGTGTACTTTTACTTTCTAATTGGCTTGTCTGTGCTGTCATTTCTTAGTCCAGCTATATTTATTCTGTCAAAAAGCATTTTTTGTTTAGATTTTATCAGTCTGATGTTTGCCTTTATTCACAGGTTTTGGGTTTTAGACATCCTGTCTGTCTGATGCTGTGGCTCTTCACCTGTTCTTCCAGTCTTTTTCTTTATGAGAAGCCTTGCTTCACCTTTTTCTGTTGCCCCCTTAGACGACCTTGTGTCACAGGAATGAGATGTTTGGACAGGCATTATCTCACGGCTTTCTCTTCTGGAGTGCTGTTTCAAAGCACGGCCAAAGGCATGAAAAAGAGGGAATGCACGAAAAGAAAAAAGGCGGAGGACAAAAAGGCAAAGGAGTCAAAGTAGTTTTAGCTTAGCTTAGGTTTCCAGGCCATTTTTTTTTTTGTGTGTAAGGTGGGATATTGCAGTTTAGTTGTCAACAGAGCACAAAGAAAGAGAGAGCGAGGGGCCACCGCTGAATCTAGTTCTCTATTTTAGGTATGTAGGTCACTATCCTCTGAAGTAGCAGATCTGCACACCTTCTTAATGAGGGCCTCTGAAGTCTTTGTGGCAGATGGTTTATTTTGGGCTCTTTGCTGTTCTATATTAAAGTTTTTTCAGGGCAAGTTGATGGCCAGGCTTTTGAAAAACACAAAGATTTCGTCTCTGATATCCTCTTCAGTCCTCAGTTTAGAGCAGTGTTACATCTAATTTGAGGTTCATCCTGAGGATTTCTGTTGGGCGAACCCATCAGTCATCTGAGAAGAAAGAATTCTGAAACACTGTATTAGACCTGTATACAGAAATTGCAAACCTAGGAATATACAGTAATTATATATGTATAATACATAATATAATATTAAATAAGGAGAAAAAAGAAATGTATTTGCACAGTTCCTAGTTACTACGTCTTTTTCTGTAATTACCACATTATTTCTAAACAATATTTAATATATTACTGATTATATGAGATATAATTTCTGATCTAGCATGATGTAAATGAAGCTCCATTCAAAATAATTTTAGTTGAAATATAGCATGTCACAACCTAGGAAATTAAGGATTGTCTTTTTATATCTGTATTTTTCATAGGCTGATTATGGAAGGATGACATTGTTTTTTGATATAGATATTTATTGGTTATACTGTACAGTGGCCTTTGATTTAAAAGTAAGTACATATAAAGTGTATGACCTTTGTGGGCGTCTGTGTGTTTGGAAACAGTCATTACTTTAGTAATCCATTTTTGTATCATTGTGAACTTGAACTGCTTATACTGTTATAGGATGCAGTCCTTGTCTCATGCCATATCTTTAATTAGGCTGTAGAAACACCATAGTTTTCCGGTTTTTGAGTCTTCGCTTGTTCTGGTCTGCGCTGGAGCAGGATCAGAAGTGGCGCAGCTCAGAGGGAACGTTGGTTCAGTCCCTAATTAGCACTGCTACTCTTAACTTAGTGATTTTGACATGAAGGGAAGGAACGCTGTTATTGTGTATGTGTGAGTGTGTTCTCGTCACCCTGCTGCGGTTCAAACGGCCTAAAAGGTGGATGCGTACTTGCTCTCGGTTGACAGGCAGAACGCCGAGTGCCGAATGTGTTTAACTGCCTCGCAGGCTGTAAATTTGTCACACTGTCATTTGCTGAGAGTAGAGTGAAAACCGCAGTTTGCCACAGAGCTTTATGAGCTGTGAGTTTCCAGGTGCTGTGTGGTCAGACGGTGCTGGTGATCAGGATCTGGGCCTGAAACATGTTTTTCTAGGTATTAGGTTTCTGCAGAAGCTCATGCTAGAAAAGATCATAACTGGAAAGTTCAGGATTGAAAAACGTTTTTGACAAAATAAAAACGTTCTTGTTCTTACTTGTTAAATAAGCTTTGATCATAATGTTTTTTTATTTAATTTAATGTAATAATTTTAGACAGCTTCTCCAGGTTTGATTCTATTACCAGGGTTTTTAAGAACTACTGTACTTTTACTATGTAATATCCATTATTTATGAATTTTTGAATCAGTTCTGAACTGTTTTAAATGTTAAGAGGTATAATTATCGTTTAATCCTGCATTTCTTGGTTTAACTAAAAGTAATTATTTTAAATAATTATTTTTGTTTTAATTTAAAATGTAAGATTCCTTTGTTTTAATTTAACATCT
Source organism: Enteromius paludinosus (assembly GCA_032361165.1). Lineage (NCBI taxonomy): Eukaryota > Metazoa > Chordata > Actinopteri > Cypriniformes > Cyprinidae > Enteromius > Enteromius paludinosus. The sequence goes on along the minus strand of JAUMHQ010000065.1, from coordinate 12,843,016 downwards.
CTTAAGTCTCACAGCCATAAATCTTTTCTGCATTCCTTCAGGCTTTAGTTTATTAGTTTAGCCAGATTCTGACACTCCACAAATTATTAGTTTGACTACAGTTGTCAGTGTAAAGGTTTCAAATCCCTGGTTTAATGTGATTTATAGAGGGAAACGCACACTCACACACATGCAGGTTTTGTTATCGAAAAAAGGCACTAAGAAGCTTTCTCTCTCTCTCTCTCTCTCTCTCTCTCTCTCTCTCTCACACACACACACAATTCGTGTCCTGGAGAGCCATAAAAGAGATGATGTCATGTCTGAACTGGAGACTGTGTGTGTTTGCACTGATCCGTTTCACATTCAGAACCATTGAATGGGCCAGATTGCTCTGAAAGAAGACCAAAAAAAGCTCTGAAATCCCCAGCAGACGGCCTGAAAGTTGCCTATTCTAGTCACATTTAATTGAACTCAATCTTCTATAAAATGTAGACCAGTTTTTTGTACATTTTAAGGGTTTATCGTTATTCCAGGAGGGATTTATGATGAATTTGAATTTGACTGATTTTGGTCATAATATTCCTTCAAAAAGCCTTCTGCTATTTTTTTTTTCCTCTGTTCAGCTTGCTTTTGACAGGTAAATTATTTCAACATACTTTAGTATGCTAGATACACAATAAAAGCTTCAACAATTAAAAAAAATAGTTCTTTTATTTTTAGTTTATAATATTTATATAATATATTAGTTTATAATATTTTTTCATGCAGGTATTTTTTTAAATGCAGGCTTTTAAAAATCCCCAAAGGGAATATAATTAATCTATTTAGAAAAGCAGTGCATGTTAAATTTCACATGATTTTTTTTCTGTTACACATATTCTACACATATTCAGGCATGATGATTGCGTCTTGAAAATTTGACTGGCCTTTTAGAGTGCGTGTACATTACAGAACAAAAAAATCCTTTCCTACTCAATGGCAGGTGCACAGTGACAGGGCTCTTGGGGTGAAACACATCTCCTTGCTTTTACGACTACTAAAAGACCTTGTTTTGTCCTTGTTTACTTGTTAAATGTCCAGCAGTCTTTCATTCTTGGCTTTCTGATGTCCTAAAGGGACGGGGTGGGACTGCATTGAGAGCTGCTCTTCATCAAGGGCTTTTGACTGCTGTCTGAAGAGAGGGGAGTATTTCAGACACAAAAGGCAAACACACATATTTAGTGTGAGACAAAGGCTGTCCTAGGCAGCTCAGCAAGGGGTTAAACTCTTCTTTTGTTTGCACGCAATTAGAAGATCACTAGTTTGTCTTGTCCTGTCATCAAGACTTTAGGGTTGAACACTCAAGAAACCTGTCAAGAATGTGTTTGGGTCATTTTTTACTACAAAATGTCAAGTTAGTCTAAAAGAAATTGTGTATGTTTTAAATATAACATTTTACAGTTATTTGTGGGAGAGATACGTACATTTTGACATTTTACAACAACAACTTAATCTTATTACTATAATGTAAAATAAATTCAAATTTAAAAAAAGAAAAGAAAAGAAAATCAATACCGCCAGATTTTATTTGCAGAATATTTATGGATAATGGTAGTATTTGTTATGCTGCTTGATTTTGATTTAGATAAAATCTTAGTAATTTAAAAAAGCATCATTATTATAACGAGAATTACTAAAATTATAGGCAATACAGTAATTGGAATGCAGAAATATTTGCCTATTTGACATGAAATTAACTTCACAATGTGAAATAGGATTTATTATTCTTTAGATTTTCTGCTGAAATGTGACTCATTTATACCATTCATTTTTAATTGCAAAGCTGTTGTAGTTCTATTTTTAAGCAACTATCCCCCAGTTTCAGAGACAAGGCTTAAGCTAGTCCCAGACTAAATTGCATGATTGAGGTGTCTCAGATGAAAATATCTTGCTCTGACATAT
>JAUMHQ010000065.1:12823947-12840996 GCA_032361165.1 Enteromius paludinosus | reverse complement strand
AAAGTTGCTTAAATATCTTAATTTAACTAATGCCTAGTCCTGGCTTAAGCTAAGCCCCGTTTGTGAAACCGGGCCTACTGTATGTGTATTCAGTTCTTAGGGTATCTATACAGGTACTTTAAGCTGTGAAATAAGCATGCTAACGGTTATTCATTTAATCATTCAATTATTCATTCGTTAACATTATTAACTAACATGAACAAACCATAAACAGTACGATTTTTACAGTATATATTTATCTTTTGTTAGTTCATAAATATTGTTCATTGTCAGTTCACATTAGTTAACTAATGTGAACAAACACAGCTTGTGAATGCATGAAAATAGTAAATGCTGAAAAACAACATGAACTAACATTAACAAATGCTGTAGAAGTATTGTTCTTTCTTAGTTTGTGTTACCTATTGTGTTTTACCTAGAATTTTTTATTAGAGAATAAAATTCCTCCAAATACAAAGGGATCCTCCCGTTTTAGGACAGACTGGGGGGAATGCATTGGCAAAGTGTGTGTGTATGTGTTGGACTAAAGCGCTCTTGAGAGGCAGGTTTAGAGGCAATAAAGGGAGATCTGGGAAGTGGAAACTCAATAGCGGCAGGAGCTTGTGTTGCTATTGTGCTCATGAAGTCTCCAGCATCTGTAGACAGCAGCCTGTGAAGTAATGAGTCGTCTAGGTTTATATTGACCGGTCTGGTGCGGTGGCCATGGGGACGATTACATTTACTATTGAGAGTGAAAGGATTACACATCTAAAATAATTGAAATGCAGGGAATGAATAGATGGAGGTTGAAAATGAGGCTGTCACTCTGCTAACCAGCCTCCCTCCATCTCCCTTTCTGATTTTTTTTTCCTACCCTTATGTGACGTCTCAAGAGCAGGACCATGCAGATTATAGTCCCCCCCCCACCACCACACACACGTTTTCACAAGTGCAGGTGTTTTACAAAAACTGAATTGACTTTATTGACATAAATTGTAATTAATTAAAATTATATTATATTAATGCATTTAAAGAATTAGAAGAAATATGTCCTTTTAATCATGATTGTTATTTTGATTAATAGAATAGATTTATATATAATTACCATGTTCTAATTTTAACATTGAAACTATAATATAATACCCATGTATTATTATATTTTACTATTAGTGCTGTTAAACGATTAATCACATCCAAAATATATGTGTGTACTGTGTATATTAGTGCATATTTAGAAAATATTATGTGTCTATATATATAATATATGTCTATATTTATATTATTTAAATTTATATTTTATATATATATATATATATATTATATATATACATGCATGTGTGTGTTTATTTATATATACATAATAAATACACAGTACACACATAATATTTTGTGTATTAATCACGATTAATTGTTTGACAGCACTAGTTACTATATCAAACTATATATTGCATTATTATAAATATTATATTATTTAAATTAAATAAGTTATTCATGTGATTTAGGGCTTTGCAATTCCGTTGTTTTAATCATGATTAAAACTGATTGTTTTCATTGATAGTGCATGATATTTTATTACTGTAATAATTGGAGGTTAAACGAGCTACATTGCAAGTCTCCAATGCTGCAAACATGTTTTAAATCAAGTGTTTTTATGTAACAGCACATAAATGCACTGCTGTAATTGTGGCTTTTAATGATTCCATCTGTAATCTTAATCTTAATTAATTGTGCAGCCCTAATATCCTTCTATTTGTTTTAAATCGCATGTTAGATTTGTGGATCTGGTGAATGTTCCAGTTAAACATTTAATTTCTCTTTAAGTATTTTCTGGTTTTATGATATAAACATTTTAAAAGGAAGCCAAATTTGATTGCTTTTAAAAGCTCTCCAATAGGACGTTACACTATGGCTTTTTCTATGTGAGCGGGAACCCGATCTGAGCCAGGACCGGCCTTCAGGGAGCGGGGTTGGGTCTCTGTTTACAACCTCTGTGATTGGTTTCACTTACGGCCGGCCGGAGAGGCAAACATATGCGTGCGCTTATGAGACAGAAAGCTCTTGAGGGGTCCGCCGGAGCAGAGGGTGAGCGTAACACAGCTGAGGGATTCAGAAGTCTGAACCGGAGCCGTCTGCCAGCAGCCGAGCGCGGTGAACTCTGTGCCCTGGTGTCGGGGGGGTGGATACGTTGGTTGAAATCCCCAGACCACACTGTAATAAGATCAGACCTTAATGGTGGTCAGGGTATATTTGAGATCGGGTCCATATTGGCTCTGTCTGGAGTCTGAGCTTTTGGGCAGCAGAGCTTTGAGTGTATCTTTGGAATAACCGAGAGCTGATGTCACATTGTTATTTTGTGTCTGTTTGCAATGTCGGACCTGTTCCACATCAAGGTCAGCAGAAGACTCAGTGTGGACAGAAACATAATATATCAAGCCTTTTTTTTTTTTTGGAACAGCGTCTTTGGTTCAATCCACAAATGTTATTAATGTTCCCCAGACCACAGAGCTGCCTTTGATATCCTTTACTGTGATTCAATTAGACATGCTTTGTGTTTTGGAATTTTTGATTGTATCTCATGTTGATTCGTTTGGTCTGCTGGTTGCTTTTAGAATTTCTATTGAAGTAAAATAATTCTAAACATTCTGGATATAAATATTTCACATTAAGGTTCTTAATTCTTAAATCTTAATTCTGATTGGTTGCTGTTAGTTGCAAAGGTGTTTTTATTCATTTATTTATGCATTTTTTCTTATTAAACTGCTTATTTATAAAGCAGTTCCAGATTTACATATATTACAGTCACATACCTCTACAATCTTTTTCTCTGTTTTGTTCATTTATAATTAAAAAGACCAACATATGGTTGTGCAAATATGGTAAAATTACTTTTAATTTCTAGTCTATGTATTAAAATAGCTTGTAGTCTAATTTAATAATCATGACAATTTCAGCTTGGCAAAAAACTGTGAGTGTGGCGACTGTTATATTATTTACTAATATGACTAAATCGGTTTTTCCTTGCTTCTGTCTCTCTCTCATACACACACATAAAGTAAATCTGAATACTTTTGACAGTTAAATTTCAAAAATTGCCTCAATTTACCTGAATTCATCCTTTCTATATTTAATGGGCATGTTTTTTTCTCACAGTGTAACACTAAATATGTCCTTTGTGTGGCTGCAGTTATCTAGAGAGAATAAAAATGATAGTTAAATAGAGTCAAAGAGAATGTTGAGAAAGAGTGCAGCATTAAATAATGAGATCTATTATACTGAAGTATTTATTTATTTGAATATGTCAGTAAAAGAATGGCTCAAATTTACAGAATAGAACTTTATTATTGTTTTATAATTGCTATCCTTTTACATTACATTTACATTTAGTCTTTTTTCAGTCAATTATGAAAATGATGTGGCTTATTTCAGTAAATCAAAAAACTACATCAAATCATGTAAATTAGCTACACTTAATTGAGATATTATAAAATTCTACTTGTTTTATATAAAACTAAATGTAGTTTCTTAATGTATTTTTGTAGGCTTTTTTACATACTTAAACTCTGATTCTTTGCTCTTGTGTTGGAATTCTGTTGGACGAGCTGTGTGTGTGTGTAAATCCTCATTGTAACGGCATTCAGGCAGCTTGTCGTCTCTATGAAAGGGATCTCATTTTTCAGTACCACCTATTTCTCAGTATCCTGCTCTGTTCTGTCCTCGTCCCACTCTGGATGACCTTTTTTTTAATATATATATGTATATATATAAATATATATATATCTACATCCCCGTGTTTCCGGATCTTGGAACGTTGTCATGGCATCACAGGAAATGAGGTGTGTTTCGTAACCCGGATGAGCCCACCAGATCTGTGATGGTACTGCCTGGGTGGAATAATAATTGTGTGTGTTTGCAGATGCATGTGTGTGTGTGTGCTCATATGTGCACACGTGTGTGTTTGGGTCTCCAAGCAGCTCTGCTTGACATTGGGGTTGACCTGTGTGTGTCAGGCTTACATATGGCGGAGGTGTTGTTCAAGAGAGGGGGGTTCGGGGGGGTCTATTCTATATGAAGAGACACAAGGCAAAGAGGAATTTTTTGTTTCTTTTTTTCACTCTCGGTCCCTCTGTTGACTTCCACTCTGACAGGATCTTGCACTTTCAGGCGCTGATGTTATGAAGCATTCAGATGGTAATGAGGGCTGAGAGAGGGGGGGCAGATTCTCACATAAACTTGATTTGTCCATGAATAGCAGCTTGTGTTTGTCCTGACCTCTTCACTGCCCGGAGACACCAACCACCCCGACCCGTTCAGATTCCCGACACACACACACACATTCTCTCTTTCTCTCCCTCACACACACATACAGCTTAGCATTGTCAAAGAGAGACCACAACTCCCCTCACTTAATATATTGTTTGTTTCTTTTTTTTTTATGGTTTGTGGGATCTGATCAGTATTCATGTTTGTTTGCCGTCACTCTTGTGGTCTTAATTGGTTGCTTCTTTTTCAAATTGTTCCCTTATGCTGAGAGACGGTGGGACTATAAAATAAAATAATATTTTTTATATAACTAATTGTACACATTTTTTTTATTGAAAAGTAATTCATTTTTTATATCAATTTACATATTTTATTGTATTTATTTTGACTGATAGATGGTAAGACTTTATTTTATGCAATTTATTATATTTTTTTAAATGTATATGTTTTATGTAATGTGTAATTTGTCTAGCATTTTACTTTTTTATAAAAATAATTTTAGAATATTTAATAGTTTGGGTTTTAGAGTTGACTGTTGAGTCATGTTTTGTTGTTGTAATATTCTGTTTATTTATACTATTCCAAACACATCCGGTATAGAGGAAACAAATTTAATTTCATTGGCAGTTTCTTCTGTTTCTGCCTTAGGCACCAAAAGTGTTTCAGAATATATAATGTTCCCCCAGGATTATAATTTTTTTTCCTGTCTGAATAGTAGCATTTGTTCTGGTAGAAACCTTCCTCCGGTCGGCTCTGGTCTGCCACGTCAAATTACATTTCCTGATTATGTGATAATCAGAGTGCTCTCACACGAACACACACACAGTTATACATTTTATTTAGTTTTTTCCCTTTTAATGGTTCTCATTATAACTGTTAGCTGCTTCCCGTCTGTTAAACTCATGCTCTGTTTAGTGCATCGGAAGCTTTTGTGTGTCTCTTACATTTTACAAATTACCTGAATTGATTTTTTGTATCTTTTACATGTGAGCTAAATCAACAATATTGGTCATTACAAAATGAATTTGGTATATTTATATATATTTTGTCATAGATTTTTTTATTGTAGATTTACTACATTCTTTTAAATTCAATTTTGTTTGCAAAACATCACTGTTGATGTTTTTTGTGTTAAAAGATCATTTTGGTTGCAAGTCATATCAGTATTATCAGGTATTAAATGAACACATTTGGCTTTAAAAATATATATAAAGAAGCATTCGTAATATATTTGTGGTTTTGTTTTTAAATATGTCATTTCTCAGCGATTCTCGGACTGCTTTGTTTCTTGCTGGATTTGTTAAGGGCTGAACCAGACATATTTCTGTAGGACAGGACTGCAAGTGACCTTAAACGCCTAGCTATTTTTTTTTTTGGCTTAAGAAAAACGTATGACCTAAATCATGAGACATCCTGCACATAGTGAAATCACCAGAATTTCCCTTTAAATATAACAGTGACATCATGTGTATCATTTGGCACAGGAAATCTGGGTTGTGTCACTGATATTTGGGTTTTAAAAACATGAAATGAGTCAGAAAAGCAGACGTCATAAGATGAGCACATTTCCTCTGTGTGTGTGTGTGTGTGTGTTTCTCAAGGGAGAGACTTGTGCTGTAGCGTTACTTCGTCCTTAAAATGTGGGTGTTTAGACACTCCAGGAGCTTGAGCATCCCGCTGTCTTACAGACGAGCATTTACTGCTCTGCACATAATTAAAAGCTCTTTGTGCTGTAATGATAGGGCCGTTCTTTTGTTCCTGTTAAGCTGATCTGAGATCAGGAGTGAGGGACTTTTTCTCCTCCGCTTTAGATTTGCACACATTTTCCTGTCAATATGATGGAGGAATTTAACATGTGCGTTTTTGCACGTTAATCTTTTTCATTTGAAACTGCTTGATGGTTAAAACACTCTTGACAGCAGTAATTGGTAATGAAGCTGTTAATTAGCTATTTTGTGCCGTTAGGTTTACAATAGGGTCGTTTTACAATGCATTAAAGAACAATGAATCTGCCGCAGCAACGTCTGAAAGCAGGTGAGTGTATGTTTGACCTGTAGGGGGTAGGAGGGCTTCTAAATGTCACAGAGGAAAGCTTTATAAAGTGAAGGAGATGCCGAGGGGCTCTCAGTGTTGCCCCTTTCAAGCCCAAACAGACAGGGGACATTCAGCTGCTCTTGTGGATGCCGTAAGCATTCATTAATTATAACCAATGCATTTTTTTCTGAAGCATTAAAATACAGTAAAGTATCAGACTATCATTTTGCCAGCATTAATGGCAAAATACAATTTATATTTTAATATATAATTCAATATTTGATTCTGCATTTAACATTCATATTTTAAGAATGATTGTTTTGTTTGATTTTACATTTGTTTTACAAATAATATTAATAGCTCTTTTTGCCTAAACTGAATTTGCCTTTCAAAAATAAATCTAACCTAAGAAATATTCACTGGAATAAAGATTTTGACTAACCCTGGTTTCTGTTTTTATTATTTGTCAGGGTTGATTATTTCAGCAGGTAGTTAGCAATCCAAATTGTGAACTTACATAAAACCATTGACTCTCACTGTTTTATGGTGTCATTTACAATGTCACACTTTGACAGTCTGTCTCTCTTCTCGCCGCACCATTTAATCAGTTTTGTCCTGGTGTCATTCAGTTACGGCACAGGCATGATGGATGAATGACAGCCCGTATAAAGATGTAGATCTGAATTCGGGCTGGATATTATTTGGGTCTGATTGATTTTAAGAAAAGCTGATGGATTTAGCTGCAACCTGTTTTTTAATTCTCATTTCTTTTGTCAGCTAACTCTTTGCAGAGTTAAAGTGGATTGTGTTTCTGGACTGAACGTTTGTGGTTGTGTCGGCGTGTGCTCATGTGGGTCCAGTGGCTCTCTGGAAGAGATTAAACTCTCCGTGTTTTTTGCTGTCTTTCCCACCCAGGTGGATCTCTGCATGTGGTCTTCCTGAACGCCCCATTTATTTCTCACAAACTAGCAGGAGAATTCAGCTTTACATCTCGCTTTTCGTATTTTAAGCTTGACCTTCACTGTATGCTACATCGTTTGAATACTGAGAATGATTTCATATTTTTAAATAGTACATAGATGTTAAGATATTCCATATATTATATTCATTAAGAACATGAATCTGATATTTATTTTAGATGTGCCTATACTGGCTTGTTTTATTGTTTATTTGTGTGTCTGGTGATCCCTTAGGATTTGCTGTTTTTAATTTTAATTCAATAATATTTATAATATTTTTTCCTCCCTACAATTTACTTAAATATGCACGCATGTTCTGTTTTATAATAACTTCTTGTTGAGCAAACACAGCTGATTTAATTATTAAACAGAATATTTTATGTTGTAATTGTAAATGTTATTTATAATTGCTCTTTAAAAGTAATAATCAGCATCATTGTTGTTACTATATTTTTGTATACTGTATTAGAATATTATATTATTATACTATATGTTCAAATGGTAACATACACTTCTGTGAGGTAAAATTTAATCTGTCTGAAATGCACATTTACAATTGTAAAATACGTATATTTATTAATATATTTTGCCTATAAAATATAAAGGTTTGTAATGCTTATTAATAACATCCACACAGCATGTCTACAAGGCAAAACCTTTTCTGTTGTGATTTTATGTAAAACATCACGTTTTTAATGCAGTTGTGCTTTCTGCTCGTATCTAAGGGAGCTGCGGTAAAATTGCCTGCTCTTTATTCAAAGTGTGTCTCTTCCTATAGCAGATCTCTCTTTTTTCCTTTCTGCTTTTATGCCATTGATTTTCTGCATTCTGACAACAATGACATTGTCTTCTCACTTGGCTGATCTCGTTCCTTCCTTTGCCTTTGAATTTGCTCACTTTCTGCTGTGGTTTTGTCCGTCTTCCACGACTCTGCGTCAGATGGACAGCGAGTCTTTCGTCTCTGTGTGTCTAAATCATTTGAATAAGAACAGAGAGAGATACATGGCTCTTTCAGTGCATTTTACTGCTGACTTTTTCAAATTGTTTGAAATGCAACCTGGAAATTGATTTAAACATTTCTCATAGAAAACCTCAAAAAACCTCATTTGATTACATTATTGTTTCCTATTGTTAAATAACATGTGATGAATTGAAATAGAGTAAAATATCAGTTTTTTATGTTTAAAATGTTTAATTTGAAAAAGCTGTTCGTTTAAGAAAATATTAGAATTTGTGAAAAACAGTGTAGTGTTAGCTATTAATAATTCAAATGTAATTTTTGTTTCTAGATTTAGTTTTTGAAATCCTGTGGTTAAAAACCACAGATACAAAAAAAGGTACAAAATGATAAAAAAAAGCTTATTTTTAAGCTTTTGCATGTTGTATTTTATATTGATGATGATGTTTAATATAGAATTGAGACTCACATTTGAATGGTAGTTTATTTTATTTTAGTTGACATACTTATTAAATAAATACAGAATTTTCATATTTTGTAAATTAATTTTCGCATTATTTAATAAAGAATAAGTTCAAATTTATAAAAATGTATTACATTCATCTTAAATGAACATTTCCTCTTTTTTATATCAATAAATTTTACAGAATATTGTGGCAACATGTTCATTATGAACTGTTTAAATCTCATTACTTTAGCTTTTTTATTTTTTGTAATTCTTGTCTCATTTAATTCTTTGACTGGCATTATTGAAAAATACATTAATTGCCTTTTTACCCTAATGTGAAAGATAAGGTACAGACAGTAGGATGGAAAAATACAATGAAAAAAATATTTTTAATGCATTAAAAAAATAAGAATGCATAAAATAAAATAATTTTCAATCTGTAGAAAATAAGTGATCATTAAATGAAATGAGAAAGGAGCAGTCGAGTCTGAGCAGAAAGAAAAAAATGCTGGCTAAGCTAACTGTTTCACACATGCACCGACAGAAGGTTCGATATGCATTCGATCGATGAATGAAAAGGCACAATGGCAAAATCGGACGGGCTTCTTTTCAAATCCATGTCCCCAGCGTTCCCCCGCAGTCTGCGGTTCCACGGCAGGCAGAGAGCAAGGGTTACATCAAGGCTGCTCTGTGGACCGTGCAAACAAGTCTAGACCAATGACCTGCTGAATAGCTCCCTTTGAAGAGCACGCAAGTTCGGTCGGGATGAAGAGAAATTGAGGCGGACCCTCTTTTGAGTGTGGAGCAGCCCGTGGCCGCTGGGAGGTAAGGGGCAGGGGAGAGCGACAGCATCTGCTTCCATGGTTACTGGCCGGGCATGGAGACCTCGCTATTGTGGAGAATCGGTTCTCATGCTCCCACCAAGGAAATGTCACGCATTTTAAGAGCGGCCGGTCCGGGACGCTCTCTTCATCAGCCAGGCGCTTTTTCTTCCCGACTGTAATCAAACTATAGCGCATGGCAGCTTAGAAACGGAGGGAGGGGTGGGAGCGGAGAGGAAGAGATTTTGTCACATGATCGCAAATCAAAATCTTATTTTGGAGTAAGATATTCGGAGCGGGATTTCTGTCCCGGCTTATCCGGAGGGGGTGGGGGTCTGCCTCACGGTGTGATGATGGATTGCCATAGAAAGGGGCAAAGGTCAAGGTTTATATTGTGAAGTCGGGGGTCGCTTTTGTTGCGTGGGGGTCATATTTATGTAATTTGATTTGACTGCTCTTCGTTTGGTTACTAAGGAAGAGAGTTTTGTGATCTCTTTCTGTCTTCAAAAGCCTGTTTGGAGCTATCTAGGGTTCACGGTTGAGTTTTAATAATAATGTTATTTATGAAGCATTTTTATGAGGCTGGTGAGTGTTTTTCATGTTGGGGTGTATGCGGACGGGTTGCTGTTTGTCTTTCTGTGGGGGTTGTGGTGGAACGCTGAATTTGGCCGTGCAGCTGATGCCTGCCCTCCCAGTGAGAACACAGAGGGGCCAGATGGCAGCGGTCTACCGAAGGTTCAGAGCAGAGGATTTGCTGGGGGATCGTGGGAAAGTCTTAGGCTGAGTTCACCTGCTCAAAGAGCAGCATCAGGATTAACACCAGCCCAGATTTAACCCGCAGTCCTGAGCACAAATAGATAATCAGAACCCTGGAATATATATGTCTCATTTACTCTCCATTTGAAATTGTACCTGGATTTTTTTATATATATATATATATATATATATATATAAAGAATATTCTTTAAAATACAGTACATCTGATGGACATATTGCATCGACTCACATTAATGTTGTGAAGAATTAGGTTTTTGCAGTGAGATTAAAATAATAATTATTATTATTATTATTATTACAGTATTTATATACAGTACTACAAATACTCTGTAATGCATGTCTTATAGATTTCTTTCTAGAAATATAAATATTTTATCTAGTTTTTTAGCTTTTTAAAATGTATAGTTAAATTCTAAATATACATACAGATATTTAACAAATATAATAATTTTCTTGGGTATTTATAATGTATTAAGTAAATATGTAAACATAGTTTTATATAATATGCCTTTTGTTTTTTCTGACATTTTCTGTCATTAATGATGCTGTTTAAAATTCTCTGTTGTTTGAATTGTAATAGATTGTTTGCTTTATCTAGATTTTGTGTGTGTGTGTGTGTGTGTGTGTGCAAAGAATGCAGCAGACAAACAGAGGCACGTTATTTAAATCACGCCTGCTTTCCATGTTTATGTATGCAAAATGTTTGCGTTTCAAAAATCGTGGCAATAATTAAACTTTTGCAAATGCATTTGGAAGGTTAATCTAGAAGCACATTAATTAGATATGTCCCCAAACAAACATTTTTAATCAAAGAATCTCGGATGCCATTTATGAACTTTGATGACATGATGTTATTTGTTGTTTTTTATGATTTATGATATTATCCACCATGTAGATACAAATGATATAATTTCACAGCCATTTATTTAATTGTTAAAAAAATCTCAATTCAGTCATCATTTACACACATTTACAATTTTTGTAGTACACAAAAATATATCTACTATGACAAAGCTGCTAAAAAAATATCCAGCTAGATTTTTATTATGATTTTTTAAATTAAATAATGACTTAAACTCCAGTCTATTTTTCACATTACACTATCGTCAGGCTTCAGGAGGTTTGGAATATAACAAAGTACTGCTTTTGTCATGCTTTTACGATGCTTTGTAGAGCTTGACAGCCCCTGTCTCACTTTAATTGAATGGAAAAGAGCAGCTTAGACATTTTGCTCAACATCTTCTTTTATGTTCCACAGAAGAAAGAAAGCATTATTCAGGGTAAGGGTGAGTAAATGCTGAAAAAATATTCACGTTTGATAAAACTACGCTTATAAATGCCAGATGAGCTGTTTTGCTGTCCCACCTCAACCCTGAAATTAAGCGCCTGTTTGATTGTGCCATAAAATCTAAATGAGATTTGTGGTATTGTCAGAAGCATGGTTCAATATTCAATTACAATCACATTTTCAATATTTAAACAGATGAGAAAATCTAACATGTTGTTAAAGGTTTGCATAAAATGTCTGGCAGCAGGTCCATTAGCTGTTTGTGTTGTGATGCGTTTGAAAACGCGATTCCTGAAAAAGCCTTCTGTCGCCGGACTAAAGAGATGTGTTCGGTCTCATGCTGAAGCCGATTTCTTCAGCCGCTCCTCCTGGTTCTCCGCCGTTCTTCGGTGTGAGAGGTGGATCTTGGCGTGCAGTCAGGAATTTGGGCCAAAAGGGATTTGAGGTGAAGACAGAGAGCGCTCTGTTAGCAAAGCCACGTGAGGACATTCATCTTTGTGTGTTTGGTCCAAGTCCCTCATGTTTCATAAAAGCAGCTGAACGCAGGAGCCGTGACGGGGCGTTTGCCTGCTGACAGCACTGGGCTATCGTGGGTCAGACTCGAGAGCTCTCCAGCAGCTGAGAGATCAAACACTTTCACATGATGCTGAGTAATGATGTACTGCACGACTTACACTTTGAACTCTGGGAATGTTTAAGAAGCCTCTCTTGAGTTGTGGCATTAGGTTTGTTTGACTGCTGCTGTAGTTGATGATTGCGTTCTAGTTTTCACTGTTGAGAAAGTTTGTTGACATAAATCAGTGTGGAAGGTTTTTTTTTTTTTTTCTAAGAAATATTAACATTTTTATTTGTTCTCTTTGAAATTGCATTTCTCCCGTTGGAGTTGAGCCTGGGTTTGTCTCGAGCGTTTCAGCGAGCACCGCTAGAGTGTTAGAACCAGGCACAATGTGGCAAGATTCCAGTGTTAAGCAATTTGTCTGTTCGCACTGCAGGGTTGGGCAAAACTCAGAATTTAAGAACTGGCTGTATTTCAATTGCTATGAATTGGAATTGGCCACACATCACAGGAAGTTGAATTGGAATCTGTTTATCTTTCATTCTACCCATATCTATCTATCTATTGGTCAGTCTGTCTGTCTGTCTGTCTACTATCATTCAATCTGTTGTTTAAACGCTTGTTCTATTGTTTTCTCTTTTAATAGCTAGCGTTTTGTCTATCTATTATTCGTTCTATATAGGGCTGTAGCTATCGAATATTTTAGTAATCGAGCATTCTACTGAAAATTTTATCGATTAATCGGATAAAATATTGTTTGCTTAATTAAAGAGCAAATATTAAATAATTAAATATGCAAAAGAAAATGAGACAGAAAAACTAATTCGTTTCTTCTTTAATATTATTTTCATACAGTAAGTTCATGGCTGTGCATTTATAAACCCTTTTTCGAGTGCAATCAAACTAAAATGAGCACACTTGTTGTATTGAGCACGTTAGACTTAGGGGCATGATTACAACAATTTATTCAACGTTCAGTATTCAAACTAAAGTATCAAGTATTCATCCAAGCCATGGTATTGAAAAAGTATTACATATGTTTAATCGTTAAAGCCATTCTTAACTTTTTTGACAGTAAATTCCTTTGATAGGTAGCTGTGGTATAAGCTGATAAATATTAAGGTATAGTGGAACCGTGCGTTCACACCGCCGCCGGCAAGAGGGTCAAAATTAGCTCTTACCACCCTGCCAAGCATTAGACTTCTGCATTCTGACTGGTTGCCGACGAACCACGTCATAGCTCATTACCATAAAGTTAACATGATTTCAGCTCTCCTCGACGCTCTCGCCGGCCAAGACGCGCCGCCACCAGCCTACATTTAAAATGAATGACTTCGGGCCACTTTGACGCTCTCGCCAGCGGCGTTGTGAACGCACGGTAATGGCCCCTCCACATAAATCGTGCAGTATTGCACTGACCGTTGTGGTTTATCCCTTCCATAATTAACGTATATTATTAAACAGTCCCAATCTCGAATAACAATCTCATTGTTTTAACGCTACACTGAATTTACCTGGTCTCGGTCCTCCGATCTCTTAGTAGGACGTTTTTGTAGTTTTCTCTGTTTCATTTGGTCTCTTTGCTCATCGCCATTGTTACGCAGCCCGCACTAGTCCGCGCTCGCGCCCCCAAATCAAAACACCGCCGTCTCCTTCCGCTTCATTGGTGATGTAGGCAGAGGATCATTTTTTGTAACCGAGATTCATGAATTTTTTGCAACTTTTTGTTGCAACTTCTATAAGCTGTTTGCTACACACTCAAGTTCAGTTTGAATTCAGGAAGTAAATTAGAATTCGTTCTAAGTGGTGCAGTCCAATCAGAACATATTTAATATTTTCCTTATATGGAGAGAGATCAAATAAAGCTCTAAGTGGCTTAGACCTTGTTTTCTTTAATCAGACACAACCAAATATATAATTATACCCCATACATGTGTTAGGGTGGCTTTGTTGACCTGTTTGTATTTTTAACAGTAATTTCCCGCCAGTGTCTGAGCTCAGGATCATCCATCACACAGGCACAGCTCTGCTGTGATTTACAGTTGTGCGGTCACCTTTAGCTGCCTTGGCCGAAAGTCAGAGTTAAGCGCGGACAACTTAGCTCATGTAAATGCAGATATCTTGATGGAAGCAAACTCCGGATTTGATTCGAGGAAGGAAAGTGTTGCTCTTGACAGCTCCAATTTATTGCTTAAGGTGAATGGTTGTCTGTGTTGATCAGTCAAAGCTTTTGATGCTGAAGCCAGAGCTTCCTCGCATGTGAATGGATTACCTCTGTTTTGTTTTAGAGAGTAAGTGTCTCTGCCTTTGGGAAGGGGACTATTGCAATGGTGTGTAACTCCTTTAGGATCATTGTTCTCAACAAAATGGCCCCCTGGGGTATGTGACACTTTTCTCAAAGGCCTCTCATGAGGGGTTTAACGGGTTAACGGCAAACAAAAGAAACTGAGAACATGTAACTCAGCAGGGGGCCCTGTGGAAACTCCAGGCAGCCATAATCTTGACCCAGTCACTTCCTGTTTGCTTTACCCAGAATCAGGAGTCTGTCACAGGGCTGAATTCGAGTTGGCAGCCACATGTTGATTTCCAAGCATATCGATGTGCACTGTTATGAGGATTTGACTTCATTGAACTGCTTAATTACTTTTTTGTCATTCTTTTCCCCCCCTTTTTCTGTGCTTAGAAGAGCTTGTTGTTCTACAGAAATACAAAAGCAGATATGTTTCACAAACGATGAGTGCTAATTGATTTTTTTTTTCTTTGCTGTCAAATTAAGAAATACGAAGACAAAAATGCCCTGAAAGTTGTACTTAAGCTTGTGCATTATATTCTAAAATCTCATGAAGCCATATGATTGGTGAGCACAAAGATGCACACTCAGACATGAGTCATCTCACTCAGAAAATAATTACACAGGGAAGTATGATTTAATTAAGCATTACATGTTTCAAGAAGGAAAGCTGAGATGGGTTTTTCTTGTAAAACACTTTAATAATCTGTTTTTTTTTTTGTTGTTGTCATATTTGATGCCTGACAGTCCCCATTTATTTGCAGCTTGAAAAGAGCAGTTTTAATATATATTTTAAAATATTTCCTTTGTGTGCATAAAATGGCAGTATAAACAGGTTTAAATAAAGAGTGTTATGTAGAGGTAATGCTGATTGGCTTGTGTGTTTGACCATCTCATTGACCTATTGTAAAAGTGCCACTAAGAATTCCTGATTTCCTGTACACAAGCTTCTCTCACTTTTAATGATTGTCAATGCTCTGTCAGTTTACTAATCAATAATCATACCATTTAGAGTGTTGTGTTTGCAAATGGTGTTATTTATTAAAAACTTAGTTTACTCTTTGCATGCAAATGAGCACTTATTCTTGCTGTCTTTGTTCAGTGAGAGGTGGCGGTTTGCGTGTTGCACAAAAATGCAAAACAATTTTGGTTCAGCAATTTCCTGCACGGTGCAGGGGTGAATGATAATTATGCCTTTCCATATCATTCCTGCTGTGCCCTTCCAGCGTTCTGCTGAATCAGCAATGGATCAGGCAGCAGAAAATGCCGTGATTTTCAAGCTTAACGCTTTTTATCATGGCTGCAGAGAAATGAGCTTAAGAACTGTGCGAGCGTGAGTCTGTATTGCACTGCAGTCCATATAATTGTATATATTTCACCTAGTTAAGTTTGTTTGTCAGGCTGCAGCTGAACATCTAGAGCTAGAGCTTTTATTCTCCCAGGTTGTGAAAGCCTGAGATGATGCTAGAGATGTCAGAGAGCAAGACTCAATAAAACATCCTTTTCATGGAGATTTGAGAAGCATAGAATTTAATATATTCTACTTGATTGTGAAGTCTAGCTTTTTGCCGGCCTCTGTAATTGTAGATGATTGCCTCAAATGAGCCTTAAATGTGTATTTTAAGTGTGTCATTTTTTTTCTTAAAGCTTGAACACATTTGAGCAGTGTCTGAGATCTCCTGTCCATGTCTGCAGAGTATTTTCTAAGACAACAAAAACGAGACCAAGAGAGAAATCTGAATGAAAGTGCCCAGAAAAGACAGAAAGCAGAAAGGCAGGTTAAAATGACAGCCTAATTGTCACATCATGGAGCTGGAAACCTTTATTGAGCCAAGAGCAAACATTTTGTCATGATGTCATGTTAACATATGAAGAGTTCATTTGCAAAAACAGACAATTTTGTTTTAGACAATTTTCAAAATCATGTGCGTTCCAATTGAATCAAACTGCAGTTGGCTTATTTTGATTCTGATCTGTTCTTGATCTGTTTTTGCAAATGAACTCTTCAAATTAAAATGCCGCATTTGTTTGAAAAATTCAAAAGTAGGGATGGAACACTTAAAAAACGATTTTAGGGATATTATTGCTTCATAAATGATTTCCACCAATGTGAACAAACACCATAATCAGAATGAGTTTGAGTTTGAATCATTCTAATGACTCATTCACTGATTCATTCAGAGTGCTTTTTTTGCTGTCAAATAGGGTGCGTGTAGCTTCTTGGATAATATTTGCTCAATAGCTTTGATATTGCAATTATTTTAGCTAGGGATGCTCATTTTAACCGTTTAACCGTTAACCATCGATTTGAAGTTTAACTGATTAATACAATCAGTTAAACGGTTTAAAAGGTCATTTTATTTATTTATTTATTTCAGTATCTTACCTACTCATAGCCTATATAAAATCGCATTTTATTGGCCACATTCACACAGCAGCAGAACACAGTTGTTGAGTACAGGGAGTGACAACCTTGTTCTGTAACGGAACTCACCTGGAAATGTTCAGGACTCGCGACCGCATTCTCGGAGCACACGCGCTGTGTGAACGGAACAGGAGAGCCGCTCTGCTGCACAAGCACGCTTCTAGCGGGTGTTACGTGTTTTAAGTGTGTTTTGGGTAACTTCTAGTGATGGAGAAATGAGCTGCGTGTCATCTGAAAGTTTTATTAGATCTCGT
>JAUMHQ010000065.1:12799892-12812395 GCA_032361165.1 Enteromius paludinosus | reverse complement strand
ACTAAACGTTATGTGTAAAGCCATCAGAACCGAACCGAACCGAAAACCGTGTTAAAAAACCGAGGTATGTATTGAACTGTAGGCTAACTGTATTGTTGCATCCCTAGTGTCTTGTATTTACTAAGACTGCATTTATTTGATCAAAGGTAAAGCAATACTGGAAAAATATTACATTTAAAACAAGTGTTTTTCATTTGAATGTATTATAGAATGAAATCTTTTTTTTTTTTATTGCAAAGATAACTTTTCAGTGTCACATGATGCTTCAGAAATCTAAAATGCTGACTTGCTGCTCAAAAAACATTTCCTATTATTGTAGTTTCCTGTATTGTTTCTATTAATGTAGAAGCAGTTGGGCTGCTTAATATTTTTATGGAAACCATGATACATTTTTCATTAATTATTTGTTCAATTAACGAATTTCGTTTTAAAGTAATAATTAAAACATTTATATATGTGTATATATATTTATCATATCTGTGAGTTAGAGTGCGGATTGGGACGCATTTTTCCGCGTCCGACTGGCTTTAAGATATTTATGCCCGAACCCGAGCATCCTTTCTAAATATCTGTCCGAAACCGGCCCGGCCCGTCGGGTCCATGCTCTACTGTAAGTCAGTTCTGTGAGTTTCGGTTTATGAAGCGCTCCTGCTCTAGACAGACAGCAGAAACCGTATCCTCTGTTCCTTGTTATTTTATTTAAAGCACAACGTTTTGTTGATGTACAGAAATAAAGGTCGATCCTTTACCGTTCCGAATTACGCATTACTTTCACCTTTATGAGCAAAAATGACGGTGTATTTAAGTTTCTACTGAAAAAAATAATATGCAAGTGATCACAATGGTGCCTCCGTTAGGCGTGTAACAGCGCACATCTAATTAGGTTAAACCAGTGGTTTTCAACCTGTGGGCCGCTGCCCCCTAGTGGAGGGGGCCGCCAATTATTATTAATAGAAATTGTAATATTTATAATATAATAAAAAATGTCTAGTTTGCTGATCCGTTATGTATATTTTCTGTTTATTTAATGCATTACCAGTTTATTCAATAAAGACAATTAACAGCCTTGCTTCCGAGTACTTAGTAAACCTGACACAAAAAGCGGGATCATTTAAATTCTTTTGCAGTGGGCCGCAGAAACATATGTGTTTGCCTGTGTGGGCCGTGAGTTTAAAAAAAGGTTGGGAACCACTGGGTTTAACATTTAAACTAACATGTGATGTGCTTGGCTTGAACTGTTTTATATCTATAGATTTTTAGCAGGTTGAGATGATTTAAGAAGGCTAAATTATTTAAACATTGGCTGTCATCAACTCGCTGCCGCTGGCCTCAAAAAGATTGTGATAAGTGCGTAGCCTACCCTCGA
Source organism: Enteromius paludinosus (assembly GCA_032361165.1). Classification (NCBI taxonomy): domain Eukaryota; kingdom Metazoa; phylum Chordata; class Actinopteri; order Cypriniformes; family Cyprinidae; genus Enteromius; species Enteromius paludinosus. Next base: position 12,811,029 of record JAUMHQ010000065.1, on the reverse strand, counting down.
AAGATATCCTGCAGGCTCCCTGCTCAGTAGTTTTTTGAGGCAAGCTCGTCACATGGCTCTAATGGCTCTAGTTTATGATGTCTGCTTCTCGGGCATTTCACGTTGTATGAGTCAACATGGCATTTGCACACACAATTTAAATTTATGTTTTGTTTTTTTTTGTCTCTCAAATTAATATAAGAAGAGAACGATAAAATAACGTTATTAACTGGTTAATTGCATTTTCAAAAAAAACGTTTCTGTTCAGAACGATTAAAATTGATTTTGTTTTCGTTTCTGTTTTTGTTCCAGTTAAATGTCATTCATTCCGGTTTTGATTTGCGTTCCTCGAACCGGTTCAGAGCCCTGGTTCATTTATATGTATCTGTTAGGCATCTTATTAAGACACTGATTCACTAAATAGCGTGCCTCGGATAACTGTATTCTTGGAATTTGATTAATCCAGCAGATCAGCATTTAAAAACTCTTTGATTCCCTTGTTTGGGCATGTTACCAAGCTAAAAGTAGTGCTTTTAAATCAATCGTTGAGTGTCTGGCAGCAGAAATGTCTTTGGCATTCAAAACTCAAGGTTTTCTTCTGCAGCATGCTTCCAAAATGTAGGTTTATAAGCTTTTGTTCTCGTTTTTGAAGCTTTGCACTTAACGGCCTCATATGTCTGCCCGGCATCTCGTGTTGGTGGGTCTCCAGCATGAACGCCTGCAGTCTGTGAGGCCCAGTGTTTATGAAGTATTTTAGTCTGGCCTGAAAGCGTCTGTAAGCACACATAGGCCCCACAGCAACACCGCCACATGGTGAAAGGGACTTAACTGCTATCAATTAAGCACAGACAAATGAGCAGTGAAATAAACGAGGATTCAATGGGCAAGCATAAGAGTCTCCGTCATTGATTCCCCTCTCACACGACGTCAGGGTTGGAACCGGCTTAGCGCGGCCCCTCTAAAGCTTGAAAAGACGTGGCTCCTCTACCCAAGGCTTAAGTCCACTTCCGTTCCCATTTAGTCGGGCGTCAGCTGTCTTTCTCTGTCAGCCAAACCTTCATGCAGCTTACATCTGAATTCTGTTTAGGCTCCTAGGATTTAATTTATAGAAAACAGCAGTTCGAAACTCTTAAAGGGATAGTTCACACACAAATAAAAACTGGTTTGCTCATTCTCATGTCATACACTTCTGATATAACAAAAGTGAATGAGGACAGAGACTGTCAAAGCTTTTAATGTTGTGACTGGATCATTGAGTCAGTTTGTGAATGAATCATTCAAAAAGATGATCAGATGATTCACTGAAAAGATCTGGTTCACAGCTTAAACATCACAAGAGATTTTCTTACGATCTGTTATTAACACTATTATATGAAAGCTTTAACTATCAACTAGCGTTCATTTTCATTATTTTGCAAATGAGACTAACTCGGATGTTCTTCAAAAATTAATATTAAGCGTTCCACAGACAAAGAAAGTCAACCAGAATGGCTGGACGTGAGACTATGAGTAAATAGATTTCATTTTTGGGTGAACTAGCCACGGTATGCTGAATCGTCGGGAAAGGCTGTCGTTTTGTATTCCACCGTTTCCTGTTTAAACTGACAGAGGGAGTCGAGCTGCTTTTATTTTAGGAGGGATTTTTCCGCCTTCACCTCTGCTCTCGGATGACTCTTCCAGATGTAGCGCAGCAAACCCGGCTTGAAATCATGCTGGTTCAGCAAAACCAAGTCCAGCTGGCAGCAGAATCGAGCTGCAATTCGTTGGTTACAGCTGTGCTTAGATTTATGTGATGGCTGAACAAATAAATTAGTGAACTTGATTGGGAGAAAGTTGAAGCTTTTGTTTCAGTTAGAAGTGGGTCCACAGAAAGGGGTAGAACAGCAGTGTCCTGGAGTCAAGTCAACCGCTAAAGTATTGTGTTGACATTTTCCTTTGAAATTTCGACAAACATCCAAAAACAAACGGTTTACATTGCGCTGATTACGCTGCTCAATAATAAAATGTTAAACTGTTTTTCTTTTATATGAGGGAAAAAAAACATATGCCGATGGATCAACACACTTTGATATCTGTCATTCCCATTTTGACGTACATGCATTTATCACCATTCAATTCAATACATCCATTTACATTATTTATTTAAGATATTGTATAAACTTTCAGCGTAAAACTTTATGCTCAAATCACTTATGAAGTGAACAAATGTGTACAAAATTAACTGCTTTATGTGCAAACAGGTATTGAAATATGTAATTCACAGATTGAATAAAAACAACACAAAGTAATATTTGCGATCCATTTTACTTAATATTCATTGGGAAGGAAAAACGCTGGGCAGAACTTGATTTTCTTCAACAAAATTTGATTGTATCACGATTTATTAGGCTGTGATGTTATTTGCTAGTATTAATTTCTCAGTCTTACCTTGGTTAGATTAAGTCTAAATGTAATTTGATCAAACATTTTGATCAAACATACTGCACAATAATGAAGATAAATGAGTTCATGTTCAATTCACTGTTGTGTGGTTACCTAAGACAGTATGTCTTTTGTCATCCAGTTCTGCCTGATTCTTCCAGACGTGTGAGCAAACCCTTCTCATTGATTCTTATTACAAGGTCTGCGATTGGCCGTCTAGCCTTTTGCCCCCCTGCACACGAGAGCGGAGCACTGATGAACATGACCTAGTGGTCCCAGACCGATGTCGACCTTAACAGGGCCACAGCTGCATCAGGAGCCAGCAGACGTTAGCGTGTTGATGAGGTGCTGAGATTTATGACAGATGAATAAGAGTAATCTAAGCGTAGCAGACAGAGGTGCTATTGATCTGTCTGGAGTCAGGGCCACGCTGCTGCTGATGACACTTTTTCCAGTCGATACGCATTTGACCTCTAACCCTGCATGAGAGATCAATGAGTTCGATTTAGATGGGTGGGGCCTATTTGCTGGGCCGCTTGCCAGTCAGACAAGATGTTATAACGGTTAAAGACCTGCGTTCAGCAGACCTAAACGTTACGTGTCTGTGCACTCAAATAGTCTCTGTAAGGGTCTTCTGGGTTCTCATGATCCTAAGATGGAACTAAAACCTATGAAATTATTCTGCATTTGAGAAATAGTGTTTAGATGTTTGGTAAGGCAGCATCGCTATTAGATTTGTAACTGTTAATGTTAAAGCCAAAAATGATATTTCTGTCATGAATTACTCACCCTCATGTCGTTCCAAACCCGTAAGACCTTTGTTCATCATCTTACACAAATGAAGACATTTTTAAGGAAATCCAAGAGCATTCTGACCCTGCATAGACACAAGTGAAACATTAAAGGCCCAGAAAAGTAGAAATTACATTTTTTAAATAGTGGTTCAAGCTATGATAATACATGTTGCGTGCAAAAAACCCCAAAAACAATAACTTTATTTGAACAATATCTTCTCACCCGTGTCAGTCTTATATCTTCATTATCTTCATTTGTGCTGAACGAAGGTCTTAAAACTTAAAGGGTTCAATGTGTATAGGAATGACATCTCAAATTGCATGGCATTTTAAGGAGACATGCTGTGTGCCTTTTCTAAGCAATGAGATATACTATTTTCAACTTTCCTTCCTGTTGCTCAAACTGTAGATCATAGCAAGGTCATAGGATTCATTTCCAGGAAAAGCAAGAGTTGATAATATGTGTACTTAAGTTGCTTTTGACAAATGTGAATATTCACTTCAGGCTGGCTTTTTTGATTTCAACTCATATTTTCTTCACAAAATATAAAATTGTAGTCAAAAATGTTTAGATGTGATTTAAGAGATCCACGTCTTTAGGGTGCCATTTTTGGTATGTACTTAATGAGTCATTGTGTTTTGAATTGTGTTCCAGGATGTGAGATTCCTGAGTGGGTCTGCAGGCTTGTAAAGTCTCAGTTTAATTGGAGAAGGATGTCGAACTCAGTAGGTTTCTCTTTGTGTAGTAGTTTATGGTGTTTTCCCTTCTGTCTAGCATTCATTGTGTGTTGTTGAGCGTATGTATGTGTGCTGTCGGGTACTGTGTGGCGACAGCTCTCTGCTGATGGCCTGTGTGTGTGTGTGTGTGTGTGTTGATTGATCACCATCATTCCCTTTTGGTCCCTGCTGATCCCACCAACCTTCCCACACACACACACAAATACACACCTCTCCATCCTATAGACTTGAACCTGTATGCTGCTCATTCGTATCGACAAAACTGTGTTCAGATGCTGCCCAAAACGACTTGAGTTTAAACACTGAATCTATGTGGATTTGTGAGCTCTCCCGCTTTGTGTGTGTGTGTGTGTGTGTGCTTGGAGCTCTGCAATGCAGTAGAACAGACGTGGCGAGTTTGTGCATTAAGCTCGTAATCAATGATGTGTGCGATGTGCAGTCAGCGCCCAGCACCCCTCTATGATGGGGTCACGATTCTCACACACCCTCCAGTGCAAGCAGAGGGGTCAGAGGTCATTCAGGGCCACTGCCACACAGATAAAGATGCTTCTGGTGCTCGGAGAACCACACAGTGTGTGCATGTTTCTTTGTATTTTTTGGTTTTTGTTTAATATTTATCAGTTTTAGCAGTGCGTATAACATCGCTAACGCATGTTTAATATATCTGCATGTATACAATGGACCTGATTCATGCTGCATAGATCATTCATAGAGAATGAACCATTAAACCTCATGTTTTTTGTTTTTTAATGAACTGTTTATGCAGAAATTTGTTAGGCTAATGTCTCACGAGGCCTATTATTTTTTAATCAGCTGCATGATGACGATTGTTTGCATTGTTTTTCACTCAGTTGTTTAACATCTTATCGTTCGTTTATTTTGCTGTTTTTGTTGATCACCTTATTTCGTTCACATTACAGTGCAGCAGTTTGGTCTCCGTTTCATTTAAATGGCTGTTATTTTAGTTATTTCAGTTGCTTTTGATTTACTTTGTTTTTTTACTTTTTCATTTTGCTACAATTTAATGTGTTTCTTTGATTTGTCTCTTTGTTTAAATTGCCACTGTCTCATTATTTTGTTTCATCACCTTCCAAACTGCCTTTGTTTTTATTGTTTGGTTTTTCTTTCTTTGTTTAAATTTTCATTTGTTTATAGTTTTCTGCTTGTTCCCCGTAAAATGTCACTGTTTTCTTATTATGCTGTTTCATCTCCTTATTTTATTTCTTCATTTTTAAAGACGATTCCTATATATTTTGTAATTTGACCAAAAAAAGAATTGCTTTAATGTGGCGGTCAAACACTTTTCCGCAGCTTTGGCGGAGGGGGTGGTGGATGACCCTCCTCAATCAGTTGTGGGAATGTTGTCACAATATTGTGACAGACAGATTGTCGTGTGGCTGCACAGAGCGCCGCGGAGAGCGAGACGCCATTTCTGGCTGCTGGCTGGCTGCGTTTTTTCGAGCCTTCGGAGAAAGTGAGGGATTGATCAGTGCAGAGGGGAAGTGGAGCTGAGATGAAGAGAGGGAGGGAGGGAGAGAGACGGAGGGGAGGGCGGGTGGTGGGGGGGAGCGCTCTCGCTGCAGAATCTGCCGCTCGCTGGCACTCAGTCACACCGAGAGAGCGAGAGCGGGTCTCACAGACGGCCCAGGTACAGGTACAGAGACTCCCAGGACAGGTGTCCGGACCGGAGGCAGACAAGCGGGTGAGTGTGTGTATGCGTGTCAGCCAGACGAGTGTTAGGAGGGTGACAGTGACGAGAGGATGTGCAGTGGTCCTGATGAAGATGATGGTGTCTTCTTCTGGTGACACCTCACTGTCTGAGGATGCTTTACCTTCCTCACTCTTATTCTCTCACTCTCTCTTTTTCTTTTCCCTTGAAGATAACAAAGTCGGCACAGGTTGGAAGGTAGACAGTGTGTGTGCATATATGTGTGTGTGTGTGTGAGGCACGTGGCGGCCGCTCTCATTTCCGGGAGTGTCCACACCGTCTGGTCCCTGAGGATGAACGATGCTTCTGTTTGTGGGGGGAGGAGGAGTCTTCAAGGTGTGTATGTGTGCATCAGATGTGCGTTTGCAGTGTAAATGACATGCATGTTTTGGCTGCCGTGTGCATTATTGGATTTGCTTTCAGTTAGTGTCGTGAGGTTGCATGATCTCGTCTGCGCTCACAAAGTCACAAAAAAACCTACTTATTGCAAAACCATTGAGGGGGAATCGCAGGCGCTGCGTGTCTGGGTGGGTGTGGGGTGGTCTTGCAGGGAGCTGTGTAAGCCGTTTTTTTTTTTGCTAATTTTGCCCCAACGCTGGTTTACCGGCTTTTTGAATCAATTGCCGCTACACGTTTTTCGGTGTAATGGAGTCAGTGGCGGGAGACAAGACGCAGACAGACACACACACACACACACACATACACATACAGACAGACGTTCATGACTAAAGCTGCAGTCAGAGGCCAGCGGTTCTGCTCACCAGAGATCTTGAGGATGAAAAACACAGGACAAAGAGAAAGACAGACAGAGAGACTGACCATCTGACTAGAGGCTTTTCTCGACCAACAAAGGCTATGTCTGCTCCCTCGATGGACAACTTCAAATCCAACCGCTTTGGATTTCTTGATTTCGTCGTACCTGATTTTTGGGGGGGTTCGTCTGCTTTTGTGTGCATGATATACCTGTGCGCTGCGTGTCTGTGGCTCTAAACTCTGCACTTAAAAAGGCACATTTTATTTCCATAGGCCGAACATTATTAGCAATAAACTTCGTTATGCTGAACGAAAGAGGACATGAGCGTGTGTGTGTATGTGACTAACCTGTGCGGACACCACTGCACTCCTCCTGGTCCCTGAGACCCTAACTTGTGAGCTTTGTGTGCTGAAAATCACAGGTTAAGCTCTTGGGACCTGGGCAGAGGGCAAAAGCACTCAATCCCCTGGCCGTGTCCTGACTGAGACGGATGTGGGACGGATGTCTGTGAGAGATAAGAAAGAGAAACGGTGAGCAAGAGAGAGGATGCAGCACTGGCGTGTCTGAGAGATTGAATGTTCAATATGTTCACATGCCTATGATGATGATGATGATGATGGTTTCTTCTGGTTTTTAAATAAAACTCGATCCTGTATGTCTGCTGAGGTGTTTTTTCTTTGGGGTGAGGGGTGCAGAAGAGGGTCGTCATGCTAATCGGTCTGTCTGGCTGTCTGGTCGCCACTGCAGCTCATCTATAAATGACCTTTATCACATCAGCAGCAGGAGGAAGGGCCGGGATTATCAGTTATTCCCACACCAGTGGGAATGCGATTAACAATTCATCCTTGATTTAAAAAAAAAAAAATTTTTGATTGCAAAGATTTCGTCTTAAATGTTTTTTCTAGTGCAGCCCTTCGTAGGCGATCCCAGCACCTGCACCACTATGAGTCTGCTTGGCTTTATCCTCATGTATCCACCAGATGTAATGTAATTTTTTGTTTAACCCAGTAACGTAAAATCTGTCTGATGCGCAGCCAAACAAGTCTGTGCAAAAAAAACGAGCGACATATTGAACCAACATATGCCGACACCTTCAATTACACAAAAACGATTTCTATGAATAGACTTCATTACCTACTTTGCTGTATGAAGAACATACGGCTTGCAGATTATTGCGTTTAAAGGCGTCCATGTTTATACGAGTCGTCAAGTTGCTTTTGAGCAGAAGTGACATTGAACTCCGGAGGGATGGTAGCTTAAGAGGGTCCGGTTGGCACGGAGCTGTGGGCTCCTTCCTGTTTTAAGGATGTGAACTCATTAAGTCTAACGCCTGGCTTTGTTCTTTATCTCCCTGGAGTGTTTAACTTTTGAAAACCTAATTTTGCTAAATTACCCACATTAGAAATGTAGTTTCAAAACAATTGATTTCCCCCTATTGCTCTCTCTCTCTGTGTCTCTCTCTTGTTTTCTCTCTCTCTAATTATATTTTTCCCTTGCTTGGTTTCACTCTGAACAATGGCGGATGCCAACTAATCAGGCTGGGTCTGTGCCACAAAGCTCCCAGCAACAGCTGAAGCTCTGCCATGCTCTGTGCATACCAAGCAGTCAGCCACGACCGGCGAGCGCCAGCCTGGTGCCCAACGCGGGGTCAGACAGTTTTATTAGGATCCGTCTGACACTCGGCACAGGCTGGCAGTGCCAACGCAGATAAAATCTTGTGTGCTGCTCACACTATTCATCCGAGCTAGCACATAAATACTCCCTCATCCCACACGCTCACACACACACTGACCATTTCATCAGCTAGATGAGAAAAAGAACAAAGACTTGGATCCAGCCAGGACCGAAGAATTCATTATTTAATAAACGGCCCCGACTTCTGAATGGTCCAGCAAGCATCGGGGTCTGATGTCTCAGCCTCATTGGCATGGGTTCATATTTACATTTTTGGCTGACAGCACATCGGACCGAGTTTCATTTGTGTGTATCAGAGCAAATAATGGTTCGTTTTCTGGCTGATAAGTCTGACCATCATTTTCAGTCGGACACAGGCGTCCAGAAAGATAGCCAGGCATGCAAACAATGAATGGATGAATGCGAAATAGATGAATATTTATTAATAGTTGAATACATTTTCAGAATAGCTTAAAATAAAACAGATGGACTAAAAAAGTTTATTCATGGATTGATAAAATAACTATATAAATATGATATATTGAATGAAACACATAACTTGAAATGGTGCTTTAGAAGAAAAGTACCCTTATTTTTATGGACCAACAAGAAAGAAGAAATTGTTTGCAGTTTAAAATGCTCATACTTTTGAAATGTGTATTATAATAATGTACACAGAGAGCAGTAAATCAAACAGTTGGAAATATAAAACATACCTTACCTGATATCAAATCATTCAGTTCACCCAAGAATCACAGAGCCGCTCTTGTTATAGACCGCAAGAAAGATTCCCTTGATAAATGTCAGGAGATAAAGACCGGCCACTGAGGAATTAAAAGAGCCTGCTGATGGTGTGTGTGAGTGTGTGTGTTCTCGCTAACCGCATGTGGTTTAAATAAACTTAACATTTGTCTGGGATAAAGGTACGGAAAGTAGATTAAGCACTGAGAGCTCAGACAGGAGAAGCTGCAGGAGCTGGGTGAATTTACAGGATTACAGGAATCTTTCTTCCATTGGTTGTTAGCGATTGTTGTGGTGCATGTTATCAGTGCAGGTCAGAGGAAACAGTGGGTCCTTCTCACTGCTCACTGCAGGTACAAATAACACACCTCCAGATGCCAACACTGACACAGAATGCAAAATATATTGACCAGCACAATACACTCAAATTGTGAGTTTTTTAAAGAGGTATTGATAATCTGTGCTGTACTTTCATGATTCAATTGTCATTGCTGTTCCAGTTGTTATATAGATTATTGATAGTTTGGTCAAATCCCATTTCTGCTTCTCATTGTAAGTCATATTGCTTCTTGCAAAATGTGTTCATTCAGTGTTAATCAAAGCTTGTTTTGATTATGATTTGTTGTCTCACTTCTATTAAAGCAGCAGGCCACTGGAGTCCACATATTTGTCATTTTATTATAGTCATGTCATATTGAGCTATTAAGAAATCATTTTACCCACAGTTAACCCAAGAAATATATATAAACTACAATGTATTTAAAATATATTCATTTTATGCTTAGCATACTAAAAATACAGTAAATATGTTACTTTTTAGGCACTGTATCGCACACTTTGTGCTTCATTTAAAATTCTCTGACTGTTGGTATGAAAATACATTTCCATGATATACTGGTTTATGACATGCATGACATTTTAATAATCTGCCTTTTCACTTTCCCACTCTTTTATCCAATGGAAAATATTTCAAGGTTCTTCGTGAAGCCATCAATAACAAGAAAGGATTGTTATTGATATGTTGTGAGAGTTTGGGGTTTTGATGATTAAACCAGCTTCAGGAAGAGCTCGATGTGGTGGAGGCAAAATCTCAAAATGTGCTTTGATGTGTCAGATTTATGTCATTTTCGGTAAATTGTAAACTGATTCTAAACTTGATAAGAGGCATCAAAATGGATGCATTTCATGATTGTGTGTAAAAAAAACATACTAAATAGTGTTTAAATATCTAAAAATGTTCAAGTTTCCTGTAGGGGGTAAGGTTCAGTGTATGCTTGGTGTAGGGAAATAGCACATACCCCATAAACCACAAATACCAACGTGTGTGTGTGTGTGTTTGTTTGTCAGGTATCCCTTTAGTTGGCAAAAGGGTGTCTGCTTTGTGTTCCAGTGGTTATGGTCTGCTTGAGGTTTGATTAGGTCAGACAGAGATATTACAAGTATTTGAAAAGAAATCCAGAAGTAATTTTGAAAATGTCATTATTTTATACATACTTTAGAGTCTCTGGGACCCCAAACGTAAAGAAAGCAGATCAATCTCAGCCGAGTGTAATGGCCTGTAATTGGCCTGCATCAGTCTAGAGGACGGCCCGTCACTCGTAAAGTCTTTCCTCCCCGATTCATCCTGCCCTGTGTACCCTGTGACCGCCTGCCTTTCTCTGTGATGTCTGCAGTACTGCTGTGGAGGCGTTGCCAAGGAAACACAGTATCTGGCTGGCAGCGTGTTGGAGTTATTGAACCACAACTGGCTTTTTGCTTTAGAGGATAATTAGCTTCTGTCTCACAGGTTTCTCTCAGCCGATGGGACTCCAGTGGACTGTGCGGCTGCTCTGAGCATCTTCCTCCAGTCAGAGCTTTTAACCCGTCGGATGGCGGTTAGCGGTGGCCGCAGGTGCTCCCATTACCTGCACGAAAAACTGCGTGAGCACCCCAGCAGTCCTCAAACACTCACACAAACATACAAACACAAGCCAGACATCTTTTTGTTCTTCGACATACAGTGAGCTCTGGCAGAGTGTCCTAAAATATACTGTCTCTCTCTCACACAAAAAAAACTATAGAAAATAATAGATTCATTAATATATCATTTCATTTACAGAAATTATTAATGGTTTTAATTACATTCTGATTTCTGATTCATTTTCTTGTTTTTAGGTGAAGATGTTATTTTGAGCTTGCAGGTAATTTCCAGATTCACTTGATATCGTTATATGCATTATAACTATTTACTAGGATATGCCATTAAATAATACCATTATTCAAAATGCAAAGTGCACAACAAATATATATAAATAATATATATATATATATATATATATATATATATAT
>JAUMHQ010000065.1:12763358-12777192 GCA_032361165.1 Enteromius paludinosus | reverse complement strand
GTTCTTAGATCTCATCCCAGTAACATCAAGCGGCCGCTCGGACGCAACAATATTCAAATATGCCTATATCTGGTGGCTTTCTCTCAATACGGGTCATTTACAAGTGCACTATACTAAAATTTACTCAAATTTAATCTCGGAGTATTTCGACTATTAATCTCGTAATATTACGACTTTATTCTCTTAGTTTTAGATTTTTTTTTTTGGTGGCACTAAAACTCCGTCGTACAATACAGATAGTACACTTAAGTATACTTAACTCTGCCATTTTGGGACACCGTAAATATGAATGTGCTTTTTTTTTCTCTGTAAAAAAAAATTGTAACCACTTGTAGTAGGGCTGCACAATTCATCGATTTTCTTATCGCAATTACATGTTATCCTGCCTGCTTTAGATTTTTGTTTTTTTCTCTTTCTACGTGTTATCTTAGGGTTTTTTTTTTTCATTGTTTTAATTTTTGTTTTAGTATGACATTATAATACCATTTAATAGTTTGGCTTTTTTTAATTTAAAGAATAAACCAATCCAGGATGTAATTAACATTTGAGACTTAATACTATAGAAAAGCAATAAAGGTTTTTCAGCTTGTTTATGTTCATGTAAAAATATAGCACGCAGTTGCTTCAAACAATGGTATAAACATCATTCAGTATAAATTGTGATAATCGTAATTAATAATCGCAAATAATATAATCAACATAATAATAGTTATTGTTAGATTTTGAATTGATAACTATTACAACATTTTTGTCATAATCGTGCAGCCATAACTTCAAGTACAAATGAAACTCATCATACATACAAAATGTATATATAATGTATTCCCCACATATAGATTACATAATTCATTTCAAATGTATTGTAATTCTGTTAACATTAACTTTATATGATAAATTATAAAACTACATGTTATTGAATCAAGTACACTATTACTATGCCAGTAGTAGCACTTTGTTTGTTAAAAATGTAGCACTTCAAGTACTTTATGCTAAAACTAACCTTACTGAAGCCTTACAATTGCACTGAAGTAGAAATATACTATTAATTAGTGAATTTACAGTGTAGAACATTTATACAAAAATAAGAATTGACTACAAATATACTTGCTTGTATTTCAACTTTATTTCATGTTTTTTTCACCTAGGTCACACTTTTCTGTCTCATCTAATCATACTCCATCCAGGCCCAGTTAATCCTGAGTTCTGGCCTTTTAAACTAGCTCTTTTCTAATCTATTACTCCCAAAAACAAAACAAAAAATGAAAAGAAAATCTCATTAAACAGGTTCAAGCCGATTCACACTCGTGTTTTCGTGTTTTGTCACACATGTTTTTAATGCTTTTGTTTTAATGTGACTCACATCTCTTTTGTCCTGGAAGTCGATCTTCAACTCTGTAAACGGACATGCGTCCCACCCCTCCACAGCGGGATCCCTTCTCTCCACGGCAATCAAGATTACAGTCTTCACCCCGAGCCCGGCGGGCACAGACTCGATTTCCACAGTGACATTCTGCTCCATACTCCAGCCCAGCATACCGAAACCCACTGCAAAGAGGACACTGCGTTAAAAGCATGGTTCATTCAAAAGTAAAAAGTGGTACCACTTTATATTAAGTGACCTTAACTACTATGTATTTACATAATTAGATACAGGTTAGGTGGTATCAACAGTGATTGGTCAACATTATAATTATAAATGTACAATGTAAAAACATGTACACAATAAGTGCATTGTTCTAAATGATCCATAAGTACATAGTTATTAAGGCCACCTAATATAAATTTCACTTCTAAAGTATATTGAACCTTACTATGGTAGTCAAAGGAAACTGTTCATTTCTTCAAAATGTATTTTTTGTGTGTGTGATCAGCAGAAGAAAGAGTACAGGTTTGGAGTAAGTGATGAGTGAACTATTGAGTGAATTTACATAGACATGCGCATTCATATGCTATTCTACTGTATTATGTTCTGTTTTGCTTTATCAGTCTTACATGAGGATAAATGCGTCAGTAAGTACCTGGTGGCATTTCCTAAAGGAGGCAGCACATGATGTTTTGAGCAGTGAATATTTTTTTTTTCTGACTATTCCATATTGTCTGAATATTTGAAGTGGATTATTTTAAAATGGCATTCCTGTATATGAAACGGCTTTAGCATTTAGGTGTTTTTAACAGTCTTTCTCTAGCTGACTCTGACTGGTCAGTCACGTCAGCCAGCTCACATTCTGCCACCTGCTTCTGTGGATAAACACTCAACGCATTGTTCTAAAGGAACAGGCTTTCTTTCATTTACTCTGTGTGCTTTCTTGAAGACGTTACCTCTCAGAGCAGGTGTCCTGACACAAAGCACTGGTCATTTTGCGGAAATCATAAAGAATGGTCCCGCCGAGTGCATGCTCCGTTTCATTGTTTATAAAACATCCGATGTAGGTCCCTTATGGAGAATGATTCAGAAACAATTTAGAATAATATATTTTTTTAAAAATCCAATTTTAGGTGGTTGTTTTACAAACTGTTACCTTTATGTCTGGTTTTCTTGTGTGACAGATTATGTTCAGGAGAGCTTTTCTGCTCAGCGTCATCATGGAACCAGTGGCGTCTTAAATGCCTGATCTCCAGATTACGGGGCGTGGGGTGCTTCTGGTCCTTTCTGATGTCTGTTTGGTCGAGAGGTTGGTTCTCCATCACTTGGATGACATTTCTTCTGTACAACCACCTGGCAGCAGGTAGCTCCAGGGATCTAGGTGGCGCTGGTAGTGAAGGTAGGGCAGCGGTATCTGTTTCTCTCTGAAGTGTTAGCACGCTAGAGCGCTGAAGCAGCAACACGCTTCCAGCCATGATGTAAGCCACGCCCAGAAAAAACAGAAGCAGCTGAGCCCGCCTTAATAAGTGCTGTAGTCTATAGAACAGCTTGGCCATCCTGCTTCAGACCATCCAAAAAATAATCTTACATATACAGGATAAGATTGCATATTCTAGGAAACATCTTGATCTTAATCCTTTAGAGCTCCTGGTGTCTACAGCATCATGTTCACAGGAACTAAAATAAACAGAAACGCATGTCAGAATAAAGATCCAGCAATTTAGATCTCAACAGTTCATATGAAAAATAAGTAAACTACTTTTTCTGTAGATGCTCAGAACTTGTTGTGACCCAGAAGAGGCTTCAGCACTTTGGGGCTAATGGATTGGAGCTGTATGGGATGAATCGATTAGAGTCGAATTATCATTTTTCCCTTGTTTGGGAAAAACAAGAAAACTGAAGAGGACCTGCTGACTCAAATATAAAGTGTTTCTGAGGTATGAAAACATCTACAGAAGGACTCGCTAAAATTGTATGTGTGTCGTGTTATTCGTTGTGCCGGGTGGTTTATGGGATGCGAGTTGTCTGTCTGTCGGAGTGATGGGTTGGAAGAAATTTTTGCCCGTGGGAGGGGAGAGCTGTCCATCCTGCTGAACTTCATGTCACAGATCACAGAGCTCATTCATATTACAGACAGAAAGAAGATGTCCAGATTCATCAGTGTATAGTAAGGCTATAAAATAATGTGCCAGAATATGAGTAGACTGTGCTGCAACTAAAATGATCTAAAATCTGTTTCTACCTTTATTTGATTCATTCAACCCCAAGGTCAGTACAAGCTCACCCAAAAAAGAAAGTAATTTTCTACTTAGGGTGTTACAGCAAGGCACTTATAATGGAAGTGATTAACATAAATGTTGCAACAGTATAGCCAAATTAATGTATGTAAACAATATTTTTAGCTTGCTTTTCTCGTTTTGAGGGAAACCTATATTATGCCCTAAATGCTGTCAATCGGGCTTAACTTGTATTAAACCCAGAATATTCCTTTAAGTTCCAAAAGGAGGTAGCAACTACCAGAGGATCAATCATTCTGACAGCATTATCTCCCAATATTTTCCAGATTTCCATCAGGACTCTACAAAGAACAGCGAACATATGGCATTGCTTGTTTAAATTCATCATCTGCTCTGAAATGCTTGACAGTTCGTCGTGTAGAATCTGTGCAAAAACAGTCTTTTGCGCCAAGAGGATTCTCCAGGAAAATAGCACTTGTTTGTAGTCTAGTGCTACATTTCTGCACTCAGTTGTGCAGCTTAACATAGAAATTGACATCATTTACATGCTGATCGAAAAACCTTTCTCTTCTTGAAAGGAATGAGTAGTCTATCTGACTATTAACACCCAAAACATGTCAGCACGTTATATGGCAGTTTTTATTTCTTTTAGCTCATTCATGGATATTGGCTCTTTATGCTGTTTGCTTAACACCTTACTCAGCATGTGAATTATTCCTAAATGATCTATATCTTATTTTAGTTTACATTTTGGTCTTGTGGTAAGGTTTCGTTTATCTGTTTGTTATAATAAGGTGAATATCTTGAGTCTGCATGAGAAAAAAAGTAACATTCACATTTTAATGTTAAAAAGAAGCACAGTATGACCACAAAACTTGTTTTATTCATCTATAAAACTTTCCAAGCACAAACTGTCAATCATTTTAAGAGAAACTAACCTCAATGTAGTTTAAGCATCTCTTATACATTATGAGTTTCACGAGCAGCTTTTGTTTACATAGACCTTTGTTCATTTAGGTTGGAGATATTAACCTGACGTTATTCTTATGCGCAACGTTAAGTTAATATCAAGCGTTAAGACAAAATGAACCGAGACCAGACTTCCATATGCCTTTTTCAATAAAGTATTTATAAGGCTGCGTTGAGAAATACATCAGATATTATTAGAGTATATACTAGGGTAAGACTTGTTTACCTTATGTTAGTGTGTTGCCTCAGATCAGGTGCGGTTCTGCCGGACGCGTCTCCAGCGCCTCAGCGGTGACTCCTGACTGGAAACACTCGCCGGCTCTTCCCCGCTGCTTAACTCTGACTACAGAGGAATGTTTTCATCGCATGTTAGGACTGTTTCTAAATCTTATGCAGCTTTTGGACGACTTTTTGTGTCTGTACGTCCTTTATAAGTCGCTGGAGAGAAATGAGAGAGAGTCGTGAAGAATATTGAGCGAATTAAAACGGCGTTGTTGTTCTCTGGCAATGAGTAAAACACGGACTGAACCGCTGCGATGATCCGAGCTCATTACAGAGCTGCCGCTGATGTCAAGCTTCACAGAAGCAGCAGGGACCCCCAAAACAGACACCAAATTACTATAGAAAGCCAACTTGCTATACACTACATACTAATGTCTATTAAAGTTGTTAACTATAAGATTATAATGATTCAAGATTAGTTGAAACTTTAATTTGTATTATTTGTTTTATGTAGCAAATGATTCGAGTTTGAATCTCACAAAGCAAAACATGTTATATTCAACCCCATCACCCAAATTATATTTGATAAAGAAAATTAAACCTGTTTTAAGAACCATTAGGATTATTATTATTGTAACCTACAACAAAACACATCTCCAGCTAATTCTATTTATTTAGTAGTATTGTGTTGGACATTTGTTTATGTTATAGTTTCTATTGCCTTTCATTGATCATGATTTTAATAATCCAAAAAGTATTTGGACAGTGCTTCTGATTTCTGTATAAAAGGATTATAATGGTGTCAGAATCATTTATGATTTTTTTTTTTTTCTCTCTTCACTTTCTGTAATTTTCCTCCCACTCAAACACTTCAAGCTCTCAAAATGCCTCTTTGTACAGCATTGCACAGTTTGATTAATGGTGATTTAATCACAGGCTTTCAAAATAATTTCTAAGCTCTTAAAAAACATGTGGATTCTGCTCTCAGACTAACTGAATACATTAAGTTTTTATTTGGACATTGGCTATTTTCTATGGAAACCTGCAGCACGTCAGAGAGGAACACTGTGGCTAGCTCCTTGGGCTTTTGGGTTCTCGAGTTCCTTTGGCTTTAGAGATCTGGCACTATCTGTGCTGAGCAGGACAGAGGCTTTGTTTTTGTGAAGACAGGAGAGGAGCACATTCATCTGGCAAAGATACACGCACATGCACACACACACACACACACATAAGCACACTCGTATATAGTTCATTCAGATGAATTTTCACACTCCAGCTCTTCAGAATAAAAAGAAGATGAACTCCTGTGTCTTGTCCCTATTGTTATCAAATGTCTGGCACCTTATGCATCTGTTCATATTCTACATATAGTGTAATGGATCGTTTTAAAATATTTTAGCATGTTAAGAAGCCTTTGCAATTGTGACATCACAACTAGCACTATGTGTAAGAATCTGCTCATCAGTGTTATAGCCAGATTTCTTTTTTTTTTGAGACATTTAGAGCCATTCGGGCAGCAGTCATCTGTATGAGTGACTCTAGTCCACTAGGGGCTTGTGTGCCTGGCACTCATTTTGTTAATCTGTTTTGAGGTTTGTCCCTCAGGAACACTGACTGCAGAACAGTGTGCAATGTTTTCAAGTAATTATATTGCACTTATGCTCAAGGTCAGGGACCAATCGACCAATTGATTCTATTTGGTCCTGGCGGCTTGGCCCAATGGGGAGAAACAGATTAAAATCTCTTGATGACCGCACATTTAAGGGCCCTGGGCACAAACCACAGATACAATCTGCTGCCCTGCACATCTCTCTGATGAGAGCCATATACACCCTAGTTGTATGTCTTTCTCTTTTTGTATGACTTTCACATTCTCTTTTTTTTGTGTGGCTGTTTTTATTTTCTTAGGCTGTTTGAAAAGCAGCAGCTGATGTGACTGTTACGATCCGTCAAACAGAATTAGTGTTCAGGCTTGCAAGAAATATGCTTCATTTTTTGTGCTTTTTTCATAGTTTAGACCTGGGTGAAATGATTAAACTTAGTTTTTAAGCATCAGAAAAGATGAAAATGTAAATTTGCTGAATTTTTATTGTTGACTCAGGCTTGCAAATGTGCTAATTTACCCTTATTCATAGATGTGTAAACCTTATTCCAGATGTCGTAATCTATGTGAATTCATTCATACACCCTTATCGGTAACACTTTATAACTACACGCTATGAATGATTAGTTAAGCATTAGTAATCATTTATTTCATCCTTTTTATAAACCATTGTTCAAACATTATTATGCATTAGTAAACCGTTTACAAGTGCATCTATAAATGCCTTTACTAAATCATACAGAAAGTTCCTGTTATGAAAAAATTCATAACACTGTTTTCAGTGCCATTAGTTCTTTTTAGTTTTTTAAAGTCTTCATTAATGCCCCATGAGCCATAGCCAGCTACTGTATGAGGTGAATCACAGTACTACAGAAGTTTATTTGAAGCAAAAACTAAATCAGAAGATACAGTACACAACAGCTTTAGTGAGAAAAAGAAGTACAACACACATTTAAATACAATGGAGAATTATAAACCTGTAATTTTAAAGTCATTGATTATATCTGTATACAAAAAACATATATACTGTACAGTATATCCGACCTGAAGTGACAATGTGAACACATGCTTTAATGATTTTCTGTAGCTTTATGGTTTGGGCCAGAGCTTTCCATGAACTATTATTAAATGCACTTTTCAATTATTTTCTTTTTGTGTCTGTTTTTGTGTGTAAATCTCACTGTGAACAAGACAGCTTTGTCAGAACAAACCCCTTTTTTGTGCGCTCAAGTGAAGTAAAAGAAAATTGTGAATAAAGCCAATGCAGGTTCATTTCTTTCTCTGACCTTTTCATTCTTTAATGAGGGTCTGCTGTCTGGAAACACCAACCTCACTAATGAACAGACCAGCAATGAAGAAAATGCTAGTAAATGCAGATTCCTGATGACTATAGGTCGTTCTTTTCAGAAACTCGTGTATAAAGAACCAGTGTGGTCTGATTCCCCAACAATCACTATGCTAAACTGTAACAACATGGATGTAGTATATCTGAGTTTCTATAAAATATGTTTTTAATGATTATGATTCAAACCAAATATAGAACCTAATAGGCAGTATGCAGTATGCAAACACAGCTTGTGAGCTTTTTTTTTTTAGTGAATCACAAGTCTACAATACAACAGTGATTCCCAAATGATTGGTTCTTTTCTATTGAATTTTACTGAATCCAAACATGCACCTCCTCAGTGAATGACTTCTCCGCTGGCTCTTTTTAGTGACTCAGAAGTACTTCCCCAGTTACTCTCTTCATTGAATCTCACTGTGTGTGAAACACACAACTAACAAATCAATGATACATATCAGATATTGATGAAATATGTTAATGCCAGCTATTAGTGCTTATTGTATAGTTGTTTGTATATTAGATTAGTTTTTTATTCGTGATTTTCTGTGATATTTAGTGGCAGCCAGGGTGTTGTTTTAAAGCTGCAACCATACAAAATATTGTTAGAAAGAGATAAAGATTATCTTTACAGATTTAGAGATGTTCACCGGAGCTCAAACCAATGGAGAGAAGAGAGAGGGCTGACCTTTGTCCTCTTGAATTCAGCTGAAAGAATGACTGCCAAAAGTGCAGGTTCTGTTGCATTGTAGAGCTCATCATCTGTGTTTTTGACTCGCTCTTCAGACAGACTGCCTTATGAATGAGAAAGATCCCTCTCTGTGCTCTGAGGGGTCCTGCTGTATGTGTCTCTCTCTCATCTGGATGGCAGTCATGCTCCAACTGTGTTTTATGCTCCCGAGGAGAAGCCTCAGGTCCTTCTATACACACACACACACACACACACAGAGGCTTGTGGAAAATAGTGGCCTGGAATTCAAATGAACACACAATAGAGCAGGCTGAGGGCTTTGACCACTTCTAGTTGAATCCAATACAAGCAGTCCGTTATCTCTGCGACATTTAAAAAAAAAAAATCAAACCTGACATTTCATGTGGTCTCCTGGGAAATACAGGCATACAAACAAAATATGTGATTTAAAGTCAAGCAAGTAAACAAAACCCCCAGAGCCAAGGTGATTTCTTATATCTGTGGGCATCAGCTCCTTTTTTTTTTAAATGACTTGGGGACTTTCATTTGCATTTCTAGTTTCTTGAATATGAATTTCTTAAAGGAAAACTCTTTAAGAAAAAACGGAACATCCTGTCATTTACTTGCTCGACCTCATGCTCTGCCAAATCCGTAAGCTGTTTTCTGCGGAGAAGAATGAAATATATTGTTGACAGTGTGTTTAACACCCAATCAAGCCCTCTATTTGAGATTAGCGGTATGAAAACAGTAAGCTTCGTTGTGCTGGTGGCGTACTCTTGGCTGAAGAGATAAAAGGCTCAAGTGTTTTCCAGACGATTCTGTCTAGAAATAATGGAGAAAAAAATCTGTCATTTTCAGTTTCAGTCTTTTATCCCCTTGTGTTTGTTTTGATGCTATTTTTTCCTAGGCTATCTTCAGACCAACAGAAATGGTACATTTATTTTAGACTACAGATGGAAATTAAATAAAGAAACATTTTATGTGAAAACTTGTAGGGGGAAAATATGTGGTTGGAGTTTTATATATATATATATATATATATATATATATATATATATATATAAATGAAACCATCAAATACTGTTCTATGTAAGATGATGTCTGTTGTCTTGCATGGCAGACAATTAAATACACTGAAATACCATGATTAAATATGTAATTTAGTAAATAAATTAATAAATTTTTTCTGGTAAAGTTTATTAGATGGGCAGAGAATAAGCTCTTTCATCTACAGTACGTCATGACTTACTGGAGCACTTCACCATACCAGGTGAACTACCAAGCAAGTTCAACTCACCAGAAAAGCCGTATATGGCACTAGTCATGTGATGCAAATGTTAAAATGTATTAGCACACAAGTCGTGCAATATGGTAAGAATGTAGTTAGAGGTATGGTTTTACCATTGTTTTTTTCCCCACAATTCTTTTCAATGCCGTTGATGGTAAAATTGCCCAGTCTTGGCTTTAAGCCGCATTAGGCTGACACTGTGTTTTTGGGAGCTGAGACAGTAATGAGAGAGCGCGCGACTGGTTTACAATTGTGCTGGGTAAATTGCAATTGTTTGCTCCTGCCTTTCTGAGTTTAATTGGCTTAGTTCGATAATGAAGTGGCATGAGAACCGTTCTGCGCATGAGTGCACTTCATTCTGTAATTGAGACATTTGTTTGACGGCATGAAATCCCCAGGCGTGTGGCATTCGTACTGTCTCACTTTAGTGAAAGACAAATGATTGGCAGTGATGTCACTGGGTGCCATGAGCCGTCGCTGAGCTGCTTATGCAAGTGATTATCGATGTGTAAAGCTCCGTTATTAACGTAGTGGCCAAGCTGTGGAAAATCTGCTGTAAAATGATCCATATATGCAGCACTGTGGGCAATCAACAAATGCTGAGTGTAAAATGAGGAAACATTTCAGATGTGATGAAGGAGTAGTTCACCCAAAAAACATTAATCTAGTTATGCAATAAGACTGTGCTGTGTTGTGAGTAAACCAATCTAAGCTCATTTGAAAAAACATAGCCCTACAGTACATTTTTGGAAATCTCCAAAAAATGTACAATTTGTTGCAGTTCCAGTTTAAATGAACACTGTTGGCAGTACATCACCAACCGCTTTTAATTTCTGTTCACACAAATTATGATTACAGTGGAAGATTATTGATTTAATAAAGACATGGTACTCTGACGTTTGTGTGACATAACCAGTTCCATATATATTTCTGATGTAAACTTGCTCAGTAGCTCACCTGGTAAAAAAGTTTGAAAGCTGCAAGACGCATACGAACCATCGTAATATCAGAAATGTCACCATGTCACATTTTTCCAAAGAGCTTGGGTTGCACCCAGCTTATGAAATACCCTGAAATCCTGCCTTCTGAAATCTCATTCATTTTTTTTTGCTAAACTATCCCTTTTATGTGACAGTAAAAGTGTTGTAATTTTGTCATTGATATTGAAGCCAATCGTTATACTCTTGAGTGCGAATCAAACCTCAAGCATCGCCATTTCAATTCTGCGCTTGTTCATCTTGGCTGCTTCGACTGCGACCTTGGAACGGAGGATTGAATGACATAGACATGACACAACTACCTGTTCTTTCTGATTAATGGCCTCATATTGAGGACAATGTAGAAGATGGACACCAGTGAAATGCCATATGAACCCACTGACACGCACACGCTCTTGTCAGTGTTATATTGATTTACTGATACTATGTGCACTTCAATTAAGAGATTGCATTACTACAGAAATTCATTACTTGGAGCAAGGAAGCAGTGGTTAATAGAATGCATGTAAGTAAGAATAAGACCAGAATAAACCAAATAACAAATTAACATAATTACGATAGACTCTGTGTTTATTCCAGAATTATTTTATTGCAAGAACAAAAAGAATAAATGATTTCTGCTGTGTGTTTACAGTAGTTTAAGTGGACACGCTGAAGCCCCAGGAGGAAAAGATATGGTATCGTCTGCTCTGTTCATTTTTTTTTCATCTTAGTGAAGCCATCGATCACATAATCCATTTTAGCCATGAAGGAAGAGGAACCCAGGTCCTCTGATAGCAGCTACTGATTGATTATAGCTCATAAATCCAATGTTATGACAAGCAGAACAGATAATTCACATTTGTTCATGAGCCATATGGGGTAATGTATGACCTCTGTTATCTCCAAGAAGTAGCCACAACCAACCCTGTAACACTGGCTTCTGACATTATACAGTATTTAGACTGATTTTGAGACTACAATCATCCATTACAGAGAAAAATCCATGGAGTGATGAAGAAGAGCAGCACCTGAGATTATATTTGCCTGTTTTGGCTACTTTATACCTTTTTAAATATCAGATTTCAGTGGGCTGAATAAAATTATATTAATATAAAATACATTACAACAATTATTTATTATACGTGATACTCAACTGTGATTGACTAAAATGAAGAAAATAATTTAAACTTAGATCAATATTTTATGTGCACATATATACCTGAAGAGGAGCCCTTGACATTTAAAGGAACAGTACACTCTAAGACGAAAACAAACTAAATGTAGATATAGATATAACAAAATTACTATTTATTATACAGTATGTTTCTCTGACTGGGCTACTCTATCGTGATTGACTAAAATGATACAATAGTTTAAAAATCAGACCTATATTTCATGTGCACATTTACTTATAGAGGAGCCCTTTACATTTAAAGGAACAGTACGCCCTAAAATGAATTTTTGCTGAATATGCATGCATGGGTAAATTAACACTTTTAAAACATCCATAAATCTGTAATAAGCCTTCCTCCAGTGGAAAAAGTCCATCCCCTGTTTTCCTCTAACTTCAATATACACCAATGTATTTGTTTAGAACCGTATTTGTAAATTATGTGTGAGCTGTTACAGTATTTCTATCCTGATTCAAATGAAATGCATTTATTTTCACTGGTGAAAGCATTATTATGGATAAGAGGATTGAAACAAAGGTTTGAAATGAAAAATGCCTTAGGGGTGGATTAGTTCCTCATAAACAAGTAGCCTTTTCTTTTAAAAGACTAATGAAAAATTCATCAATTAATGGACTGAATTATTCCTGCTATTGAACTGTGTTTTGGCCATAGGCCTTTCAATATCCTGTATCTCGCATTTCGGAAAATCTTTGGCAAAAATTGATTTATTTGTAAAAAATATTTAAAACAATGCAATCACTACCATACTAAATTTCACCATCTCCTATCATTCTTGGGTTGTCAGGGAGTCAGTGCTCTAATATCTTCGCATGCAAACACAGTTTTCATTTTATGCCTTTGTGGAACTAGCTATAAATATTTTCCATCTCGCTTGCCCTTTTTATTAAAGGAAATTTGATTGGCTGAAGGTAGAGTTTATTAAAACTGTATTTCCTCAGTCATAACTGTACATCATTTCCAGCGATTGTGGCACATGCTGTTATTCTTTTTCTTTCATATTCACTTCTTTGTTGTCCTTTATGATTCAATCACAATGGACATCTGGACAAAAGCACATCTGCTGAGATGTTTGCAGCCGCTGTCCCACACTGTGATGGTAGTTCATGAAAGTTGTCAGCTATGACTAATAATCCTCTCATGCCCTTTTCCTTTCCTAAAGAACAGCTTTCATGGAGTGACAAAAACACAATATTAAAAGTGAAAAGGCTAAATTCATCCGAGTGAACGCAGCTCTGCTAAACATTCAGGGACAAAATCACAGCCTAATGACTTATCACGCTTTGTGACAGCAACAATTAAGTTGCGAATTTGCAGTGTGCTGAACATTGCGTGAATCTGAGTCCCTGATTACCCATTCAAATGGTCCTGCCATAATACTAATGAGGGCTCCTATAATTAGCAGCCACGCTGGATGCCAGTTTTGACATCTTTCACAAAGTGGCAAACTCACTGAGATGCCTGACAAATAATAAAGTCTAATAATTAGCATAATTTAATTTAAGCAATGTAAAAAGCTTGTAGAGTAGACAGCTTTGTTGATTAAGAACAGGAGCAATTGAGATCTGTTCTGTGTTGGTGTGGATGTATGTTCATTATGCATGTATACTATGGTAAATTTGCATTTTCCACTCAACTCTTAAGAGACTCATGTAAGAATTTATTTTTATTTGTATGTTTATTTATTGTATATGTCATACTTACAAATTCATGTATAAATTAATCCATGTATCATTTTACAATTTCTAATAACGTTGCCGAGCAACTGACAAAAACTCGCCAAAGGCAGTTTTAAGACTCTAATTTGAATTGTTTTGGACCCTGGACTCAGAGTTAAGATGATCCTAGTCTCAGCCTCAGACCTCACGCCCACGGAACGTTGGCTAAACGTCTGATGCATATGGTACACTTAACTGGAAACGCTTCAGCAGTGTCGAAGTCATCAAATG
>JAUMHQ010000065.1:12737588-12758845 GCA_032361165.1 Enteromius paludinosus | reverse complement strand
AAGGTGGTGCTAGGTTTGGATCCCATCCACTTACATTGAATGACTACCAGACTGCCACGGTTAAAGTTAAATATCTTTGTTTGTGTTCTGCTGAGGAAAAAAAGTCACCTATATCTTGGATGCCCTGGGGGTAAGTAAATAAACATAAATTTTTCATTTTTGGGTGAACTATCCCTTTAAACCGGTGGCTTCACACATAAACGTATTTTACGTTGCTAGAACATCTTGCGCATGCGTAAATAGGAATTGGGCGTTTTTGATGGGAGGTAAATTTAATGACCTAAAGTAAACGTTTTTTACTTCCTTTAAAATATATAATTTAATACAGTATCACAACGTTATTAGCCCCCTAAATATAACTCGGGTGAGTTTAGTTAACTTTCTAGGCTCCTTGACAAACGTGCCGAGGACAAAAGGGTCTCGCGGAAAGGGCGCCAAATGAAGTCCTGTCAGGTGATAAAACTTCTCAGCGTCAGAATGAAGCAACACTGAACAATTAAAAAGGTAAAGGATCAAATAAACAATACTGTAACAGTTTTACATTAGTAAGTAGTACTAGGCTACTTGTAAATTTTATTCAAGGTAACGTTGATACGTAACGTTATGAATGATATGGATGCTCAACGGTTTTTGGTGTTTTTAACGTTCGTCATAATAATTTTACAAAAACAGTATTTTTCATCATTGTTTCACAACGCATGTAACGTTACTGTAACTTTATTTCGTGGAATGAAAATCTGAATATGATAAACTATTAGCACTTCGTCTGTCATAACAGCAGAGGGGGCTGTAATATTTGCTGAGCTCGAATAACGTCATATGAAATTGCTGTAGCTCTGACTTATGTTTGTTGTTGTTTTTTATGCAAGTTAAAATCTGTCTTATGAGCTGAAATAGCCTAAAGTCTTGATTGTTTTTAAGACGGTATGAGGGCTTTTGTCAGTGGTATTGCAGTAGATTTTATTTTATTATATTATATTCTTATTATTTATATTATTTTGTTTGGCAATAATACATTACACCAGGGGACTGTTTTAAAGCCAGAGACGACTATAGGCTATATAATATGACAGTTTTGCATTTCCAGCCTGGCTTACAACAATAATAAGTCTAAAGTACCATAGGCCTATTAGTATATCATTATAAAGTAGGTTTCTTCTTCTTCTTCCAGCGATATTCTGCTTTCGCTTCAGGCTGACGGTGATCCTGATGACCCTGAAATTCTGAGCAGTCCAGGACCTTCATTCTTATGCAGTTTTCAAGGTAATGCTAGGCTATTTTGGTAAATGATCTGAGGCCATTTCCGCTGTTGTCCCTGCTGATTTGCTGAAATCGATGAAATATGAGCAAGTATTTTCTCACTAGGTTTGTTTCAAGGTGCTATTCGATGTTAATCTACTCTTTAAAAGCTCATTCCGACATCATAATTACTCTGCATATCTCCTGCGCTCTTGTTATTTCTGTATCCACTGAAACGCGTTCCCACTGATGACTGCAGATTTGAGATGCCCTGCTGGAACCTTCTTTCAGAGATCAAATATAATGGTCTGAAATGAGCGGGAACAGATGGACTCAGGTCTATTTTTGGAGGGTGATGCGAGAGAATCTGACGGGTGCTTAGAAGTTTACGTTGCAGTTTTGGCTACTTTCCAGACCATTTTATGCAAGAATGAATTATTTACGTCTAAGGTCGAATCATTGCTTTTTAACAAAATAAGGTACTCAAATTTGTGTGTGTGTATAAAATATATAGGTGTGGAAACTGTTTAAATTTGAGACCAAGGATTTTTTGTCTTTAGTATGCGTGGTCAATAGTCTTGACAGGTTGATAGACAGATATTTTTCTTAGCTTCTTCTGTCCTGATCGCCAATGTTGTCAAACTTTCTAATTATTGTTTTATTTTGTCCAGCTTTCAGTGTTATGACTGCATGTTCCCAGTAGGTGGAGCTATGTGCCTACTGCCAATGTGACTTAAAAGTCACATTGTGTAGGTTAAAAAGATGTAAAAATCATATTCAATAGGCTATTTTAGTTTTCCATCAAGGCTTTGGTTGAAGTGTAAAATTTGTCTTTGGAACATGTTGAAGTATGAGCTCTCCAGAAAACACATAATTAATTTCAGATGAATGTGAAGGTGATGTGAGACCAGTTTTTTTTGTCAGTGGCTTTTGCCTGTTTATTAGTCACAGTGCACAAGGGACCAGAAGTTATTGAGGTGAGACAGAAAGAATGGGGCTGGCTCGTAGTCTGCTCTCAAACCTGCTTTACTTGCGCAAGTACGACATCTCAGGCCTGTCAAGAACATGTGCTGCACCACGGCTCTGACAGAGAGCGTCTCATCTGAATGAATCTTCACCAGATGTCTGACCCGTATTCTCTCAAACTCCTGCTGTGAAATGCTCTTAGTTAAAAGCGAAAATGACCTAAATGACTAGAATTTAACATCTTAAAGGGACAGTTAGCCCAGTTTGTCTACATTCACTAACACTCATGTTGTTGCAAACCCATATGCTGTAATAGGCACAAAAGCACCATAAAAGTATCATGCACTATAATCACAGTCTTCTCGTAAGTCATTCGAAAGCTTTGTGTGAGAAGTGAAGTTATTTTTCACTGATGATGTCTTACCTTTTCCTCCACTGAAGCCTGTATTTACATTTAGTCATTTGGAAGCCAATTTTATCTAAAGCAATTTATAAATGAGGAACACTGAGTAATTTATCATGAACAGTGCTTCCAAGAGTAAATTAGGTATAAATAATCTTGAAGAAAGACAGATAAAGACATTTTTAATGTGTTTTATTTAGTTAACCAAAAAAAAAGTGTCTGTTTACTAGAAAAATGTATTTTGACATCAGTTTATGTAAATGGTTATTTAAAGATTAACAGTGATTTCAAAAATTGCAATAGAACAGGGTTTCTGCGGGCCTTCCACAAATAAAGGTGTTAAAGTTTAAATTGGAGCAGAAAGTCGTAATTTCATAAAGTCATGGTCTAATGTTATTATACGAATTTCAAATGATCATAAATCAAGATACATTTAGGCCACCTAAGTTTTTTTTTTCTAATGTTAAAATAAGAACAAATATCTGTGAATAAGACAATGTTAATGTAATGTTTTCAATCTTTGATGAATTTCTAATATAAAACATTTACATTTAGAGACTATACTGACATATTACATCACATTTATTCCTTAAATTCTTTGTCTTAAAATCTTAAAATAATGTAAAAACGTATTGGGGCAGTTTCCCGAACAGAGTTTAAGACTAGTCCTAGATTAAAATAAATGTTAAGATCTGTATAAACCGGAAAAAGCTTGCACTGAGATATCTTAAAACACATTATTGTCATTGTTTGGTCTTAAAATGCTCACAGATAATGCATTTTTGTAAGACTTGTTTCTAAAAATTCTTAAATGTCCTAAATTAGCAAAGGTCTAGCCCTGGCTTAATCTAATCCCTATCCGGGAAACCGGCCCATTATGTTTTAGGGTGAACTATGCTTTAATATTAAAGTGAGCTATTTCTGGAGGTAGTGTGTTTTCACTGTGACTTCATGCAGCCAGAGTCTTTGATTAGCTGTTACACATTTCAGCATCTGCTCATAGAACAGGTGCTCTCATTAACGATGCGTGTAACATCAAACGCTCTCCTGACGGAAATAGTAAAGTGTTACCGTAGCTTAACAAATTGCTGTGGTGTATTGTGCAGTGGTCTTTCCTTGCTCCTGATTGTGAAGTTTGTTCTGTTGGTGAAGTTGTCCTGATCTTTCCCTTGTATTTGTATCTCTAGTCCCTCACTGCAGACAAGAACTGA
This sequence comes from Enteromius paludinosus, assembly GCA_032361165.1. Taxonomy (NCBI): domain Eukaryota; kingdom Metazoa; phylum Chordata; class Actinopteri; order Cypriniformes; family Cyprinidae; genus Enteromius; species Enteromius paludinosus. Next base: position 12,755,026 of record JAUMHQ010000065.1, on the reverse strand, counting down.
CAGTATCCCTCCTTCCTACACGCCCTTTCCGCTGACCTTTCCTGTCCTGCTTTTCTCGGGTCCAGGCGAGAGTGATGAAGCATCTCAGTGCTCAGGCCAGTATGACTAAGACAGAACAAGATTACCTGTGACATGGGTAGGGGAACAGAGGCACTGGAGTGTTTGTTCAGTGACACGGGCGTGCTGCAGTGCATTGTGGGGCCGGAGTCGATGCATGTTCCAATGAACTGCCTCATTCGTCTCGATATGACCAGTCTGTGGTCTCTCTCACTCTCTCTCTCTCTCTCTCTCCCTAATGGGTAGGAACAGCTGTGAAAAAGAGCAGCTCACACTAGCATCAGCCATTATTTCATTACTCTGAATGTTGAAGTGTGCAGAGAGCCGAAGTACGTTAATGACGACAACACCATGTCAACATGAATTGGATGTGGCATTTATTACAGATATTGCAGGCTCGATCATCCTGATGCATTACAGACATGATTGTGCGAAATGCTGAAAGTGAACATGGGTTTTTATATTGATTGACTTTATTTCATGTTATGTAGACTGGAAAAATTCCACCAGCTTGTTGTTTCACAGTGGAAATGTTTCTGACACTTCTTTAGAGACTGGAGATAGCTCTTGAATTCGCAGAGATAAACTACAATCTTGTCTGGTTTTGCTTTAAACAGAGCCACTTCTCAAAAAAGTTGTGCTGTAGTGTTTTAACAATTCTAGAGTTTTTTTGGTAGCACCTTGCCTAGCCCAACTTTAGATTATTTAAAAATTACTGTAAATGATATGTAAGAACACATCTGAGGGACATGAAAAGCAATCAATAACCACAGTTTTTGTTTAATGATTTAATTGTTTTATAATTATGTTCAATAATGGCCTGTGATTGAAAACGAATACGAAATCAAATATTGGAACAGCAGTCTCTACACCAAACATTTTGGGGGAAATTTGTTTATTCATAAAACAAGCAGAATTAATTGTGTGCAACTCATTCATAAAACTGTTCTGGCAGATTACTGACTGTTCAAAATTTCAATAATGCAAAAAAAAGTCACAATGCACTGCATTTCGATAACCTACGATTAAAAACGAACTAAAATCTAAGGTTTGCATTGTGTTTGTGATTCTGCAGGAGCCTCATTGGGAAGCTAATTTTTTTTCATGTAGATTACTTGTTTTATGAATAAGGCTCATTTTGTGTAGATTTGTGATTAAAAACTTCCTTTCAAAAATATATACACAAGTATTTAGTTTTTCATTAAAACTGTTTTAACCCACAATAGCATTTGCAACAAGTTAGATATTATAGCTATAATGTAGCATCATAAAGTCATAAACACAATTTTGGAATAAACACATTTTGGCATATGATGATGATGCAAAACTGATTCATTTGTTGATTTCAGTACTTTATTACTGATACATAAAGACGAATTTACAAGATCAGTGAGTGTGTAACTTTCAGCACTGGCCTTTGAGTCACTGGCAGTCCTTATTGTAGAGCCATGCAGATGGTAAAAGTCTCTAAATGTATCCCTTTTAAAGCATCACTCCTACAGCCAACACAGTGTTTTTGACACAATTTCACCACCTTAGATAATACTACTTTTGATAATATTTCAAGGCCTGCTATGAGCAATGTTCCTGCTATTATGCATGATCCATAATCCACCTCCATCTTTTTCATAGTTTTGTTCAATAAAGGGCTACTGATGTTGAGCTTTTTTATTTACTGAATAAATGTCAGTTTTCTGTTGAAAGGCTGCCTTTGGCATCTATATATAAATGAGACTGATTGGTGCCTTGTAGTCATGACCCTAACCCAGCTTATTCAGGATTTAAAGTTCAACTGGTCATTCAGGTAAAACTCAGACTTGAAAACATGAGGTCCTTGAGACCACATTCCTAGCATGGACAAAGCTCTCTTTCTAAGTTGCCTCACCTCTTGTGTGGAGATTCGTATATATTTCAGGGTCAACATCCAGCTTGTATCTTAAAGAGAGGCCATCGAGAGTGCGCTTGCAAAGCCAAAGGGTTAAATAAAGGGAGCTCTTTTTGTTGCTTGTCGCCCAGAGGGAAAGCCACAGATTTTCCCTCCATTTTCCTCCGCGCTGCGCAGCTAACAAAAGAGCTATTGGAGATCGGGTTTGTTGTCATTTGAAAGCAATGACCTTGCCTCTGCCTCTTATAACAGGTTGTACTGTTTTGGCACAGAAGCACTCATCTGGATGCCTCATCTCAGTGAGGCGAGTTACAGAAATACCTCCATAATAATGGAAGCAGTGATTGTTCACAAACAATCAACTGGAAGGCAATCCGGCTGATAAGAGAGACGGCTTTAGCAAGGAGATGGGTTATGAACATGGCAATGAGAGGTGCTAGATCTGAAATAGGAAAGGCAGAGGCTCTATAACCTGTAATCCCAGAGACAGCCAAAGCCCTCGGCAGTCAATGAGAGTGGCAATCACTGATGGATCACCTTTGTGACCTGCCAGTCATGGCATAAATGGGTGCAGCCTTACTTCTCACTATGGTTTGTGTAAAGTTAAATGTGGGTTGCTTGTCACCTGGTGGTTTAGATTTGTGGCTCAAAATACAAAGGGCAGGAGGTCAATGTTTGGAAAGGGCCAACTAAAAAATTATCTTTTATCAACCTAGCCTTTCAAAGAGCCAGTTAGCCTGCGTTTAACCCAAGGCGCTGTGGGTCAGGGTGGGAAATGTGGTAGGTTTGCGGCTAAGGATCTGTGCTTCAAATGCTGTGGTTACATACACTTAGCTTTTTACAGAGGTTGTGCTTCAAATAATCCTTATCCATCACTTTGAGTGACTGGGATGTTAATTTTCTTTCATGCTCTATTTTTATCTGTCAGTGAAATTTTGTAGTGCTTGGTCATTTTTAATGTGGCATTGAAAGAATGTCTGAGGGGAGAGCCAAAAATTGGTTTGGCCAATTGCAGGTCATTGTAATATATATATATATTTTTTCCACCTTTATGTGCAGTATGCAGTACATCAGACAGTCAGTGATCTTTGGTAGCCTTAAAATGGATTTGACTTGAATAAAAGAGGCATCATCTGAACTTCACTGCAGACATGACAGCATGATCAAAAATGTTTGTGATTGTACAAAAACAAGTTATGGTTTAGGTTGTATTATGGATCTTGAGTCAGAGATTGGGTAATTTTATTAGATGAGCAAAGAAAAGAAAAGTTAATTTACGTTATGTATCTAAAAATAAGGTTTACATGCCAAGATTCTAGCAATATTAATTATTCTTATAAAGTGCAAAAAGGTACTCAGTGCATGTTAAAATAAACAGATGTTTTAGTTATGTAGGACCTTCCTCAGTGTTCATTTTCCATTTTTATATTCAGTTCCTCACATATTAGCAGACTTGTATCAATTGTACAATTCACAAATATATCCCCTGTATCTCCTCTGGATATATTTTTGAATTGTTAATGAGGTAAATGGTCTGTCACTGATTCATGAATTAATGAAATACATAATTATTATTTAGATACCTAACAAAGAGTTTTTTTGCACTTTGGCAATAAAAAAAAAGTTTCTTTTTTATTTAAGGACACTTATGTAAAGAACACCCCTACTTCGATATCACTGAAAGCACTGTTCAAATATTTAAAAGATAAGTGAACTGTCAGTAATTAAATAAGAACAAATACATTTCAAACATAATAGAGAATATAGAAATTTGATCTAACATTAGTTTTCCGATACGAAAAACACAGAAAAGAAAACAAAAACACTACATAGTGTTCAGTGTATAAATTAAATGTAGATTAACCTTTAAAAATGTGTTTTGCTCTTTACCATTTAATGACAGACAGCAGCAGGTATTTACAGGCCGTTGTCCCTTTAAGACTGATTGCACTGATCCAATATATTGATACAAACGTGATTTCTTTCTCCACTGCATTCACGTAAGACATAACTGGCTTCATGTTTATATGAATACTTGCCGAGATTAATATTTTGAGTTAATTTTTTTATGTATGTGTCTGTAAAAGCTTAAGGAGACGTGAAAGAGGTATCAATTCTATGTTCACGTGCTGTAAGAAACGCTACTCTAAGTGACACTTTGAGTGTGTGTGAGCACAAAAAACAGTGCATGACTCACAGAGTTGCATTCTCTTTCACCTCTTCATTCACTTTAGTGGTTTAAAACACTTGGGCCCGGTTTCACAAATGGGGCTTAGCTTAATCCAGGACTAGGCATTAGTTAAATTAAGATATTTAAGCAACTTTTACAAAAATGCCTTATAAGAAAATATTACAGGTGTGCATCTTAACACAGAAGAATGACACTGACATGTTGTAAGATATGTCAGAGCAAGATATCTTCATCTGAGACAGCTCAAACATGCAATTTAGTCTGGGACTGGCTTAAGCCTTGTCTGTGAAACTGGGGGTTGAAGCTTGAAATTGGCAACGTGCAAATGATTAACTATGATCCAGTTCACTCCTACAAGCAAATTTTATATTATACTTTACTATTTAAGATAGCCCAACATGTAGGGTGAGGATACATTTTGGTACTCTGACTGGAAGCCCTGGGATTTAATTGTTGAGCGAGTGATTTTGCGATTTAAAAACTTTGGAAGCATTTAAGAACCTACTGGTTAAAACTAGATTTTTCACTAGGGATGAAGCAAAATAATTAGACAAGCATTATTTACCATTAACAATTATATTAATAAGCTAACTGGTTTCTAAATGAATTGCTGTGGCCAGTTGACAGTTGAGTGTATGAATCTGTAAATCAGGACTGAAACTTGAGTCAGGGCTGTTGCTTAGTGCGCCATCAATATTTCATTTTAAAAACACTTTTCCAGACAGGTAATTAAGTGTTCCGCTCAGCTCCTGGAACAGATATGGTCCCGTAAATGATTCTAGTTGAGTTTGGACAGGAATTTAATTGATTGAAATGCACTGCTCTTTGTCACTCCTGGAGACGCCGCTAGAATGAAGAGTTTATGTTGTCTGCCTCGTATTTTTTTTAGGTAAAAATGATGAAACTATATATATATATACTGTTCAAAATGAAGACGAAAAGCGTTGTGACACTTTGTGGTTCACAAATGTTAGCAGAACATGTGCATAATGTGATGAACTACAGCTGTGGTGTGTGAAAAATCACCAAAACAGCAGTCTTTTGGAAAAATGGCGAAGAGAAGTGAAGTTATTTTTGAGAGACTAAAATCATTTGTATGCAAATGCAACTGGGTTTGATATTTTGCTACAGTATCTAAAGCAATGAAATTCATACATTTTAAGTGTCCAAAGTCCAAATACTTTTTAGGGCCACTGTAAATTTCATTTCACTTTGGTTGTGTGTATTTGGATTAGAGCGTGTGTTCTGCAAGTCTGTCTTTTCCAGCTAAATGTGGGTTTTTCCATTACTATGAAACAAAGTATTCACTAATAGGCAGAAAAACCCATAAAGCCAAGTAATGTGTTGAGGAAATATGTTGATGTTATCTTCTTTAAAAACAATAAGACAGCAGCATATTTGGAATGAATGCAGAGAGGGAGGGGCGGGCTTTAAAAGTGTTTTTGTGACTTGTTGATAAGGCAGCGCCTGTCGCTCAGGTTGACGGACAGCTTTGAGATGTAACTGTAAATCTGCATGTGTGTGTGCGCGTTTATTGGAGAGGAAACCGCTTCGAATGACTTGTTTTATCTACTGGCTTATATCCTGCTCATTTTCACTATGGAGTCTCCTCAGCTCTATCACTCCATCTCCCTCTCTCTTTCTCTCTCTCTCTCTTTAAATAGCTTTGTCTGGAATGAATGAAAGAGCATCTATCTCTCTCTTTCTCGCCTTTTCTCCCGGGGTTCTGGGCTGATTAGCTTATGAACTGTGAGTGACATTTGAGTGTTTGATATTGAGGCTTTTGTGCACTTTTGTGTTTGTGGGTGTTAATGCTTTTCGCTCGACTGATTTGCATTGCCGAACCGAGAACGTCTCCATTCTCATGCATGAAGAGATCTTATCGAGATATAAATGTCTCTGATAGCTATGGTGAATTTGATAATGAAATGAATTAATAAACAATTTGACATGTAAATGCTCTTTCTATAATGGCATCGGAGGAGATGATGCGTGCACGCACACACAAACAGAGTGACATCTGTGCACTTTGAGCGCCAGCTATTTCTGGAGGATTGGATCGGGCCCGGTTGCTGCCAATGATGAGGTATTGATTGGTTGAGAAATGTCAGTGTTGAATAACAGCCTGGAGCTGTGAGGGAATCGGAGAGAATGGCTCACGATTCTCTTGCCGGCCACTGGGGAAGGCTGTAAACGTTTCGTTGGGCAGGGAGACGCTCAGGGAGCTGGACCGCAGAGCGTATGGCCCACATTACTGAAGGGCCACGACAGGCTGCTCTCAGAGGAACAGATGCTTTTCACAGAGCCCTTCTCCTGGAGTCCGGAGCCGATGTGACCGCTGATTGGTCTGTGATTTCTTCCAGCTTTGCTTCTGAACGTTCAGGAAAGTCGTGAGAGCAGACATGCAATGGTCACACGCCCTGTCGGAAGAACAGAATTGAGAGGGAATTACTTTTGTCCTCTACTTACAGTATGTCTCCAAAAAGCCCAAAGGAACATAAGTCTCCCAGCTTTGAGTGCGTATGTTTGGTACAGCTCCTGAATGTGTGAGGAGAAAAGCAGGAATTTCAAGCGTTAGGCTGATAAACCTGTGAAGTTGAAGGATTTTTAAACTGCCTGCTTATTGGGTGAATAATACGAAAGTGAATATAAAAAAATACTTAAATGCATATACCCAATTTTTATTAACTATTCATTTTTTCTTCATTCGTTTTATTTTGTTATTTTACCAAGATTCTCCTTTGCGTAGCATGTAACGGGGTATAAAAATATAGAAAACTGTAATGTGGACCATTATGGTAGTACTTAATACAGTATTTACAGTTGAAGTCAAAAGGTCAAAAGTTTACACACACCTAGCAGAATCTGCAAAATTTTACCTTTTACCTTATTTTACCCAAATAAGAGGGATCATACAAAGTATGTGTTATTGTTTATTTAGTTCTGACCTAAACAAGATGTTTCCCATAATAGATGTTTTCTAGATGTCCACAAGAGAAACATGCAAGTATCTTTTGTAGTTTGTGAAGAGCAGTAATAAAAAAAGCTGGAAAACCAAAGAATTGTACCTAAAGTATTTTCCTGAAAAACATCAGGCAATTTTCAGGACAAATAAGGGACTCATGAACAACTATCATTATACAAAAACACGCTGTCTATAATTCAGGTTACAACACAGTAAGAATCAAGTGTACATAAACTTTTGCACAGGGTCATCTATTATTTTCTCTTGTGGACTACATGTGAACATCTTTTACATTACATTATTTTAAGGTCGGAAATAAGTAAACTATACAGAATGTATTTTGTATGATCCCTGTTATTTTGGTAAAAAAAATCAGCTGTAAGTACTTTAATATATTTGTTTAATAAATTATATATTATATTTATGCAATATAATACAATTAATAATAATAATCATAATAATATGTTGTGTTGTATTAAGTAAAATATTAGTTCTCATAAATATTATTTTTTCTTTTTATTTTGAGGTGACCCAGACATGCTTCCATTAGATTCACCCTGTAACTTTTCCCTGCCCCCCATAAACCTGAATAAATAAATCAGAGTCCCCGTGACATCTCCAACTGTGCAGGCGGTGACTGACATTGTCATCCGTTCATTCCTCTTAAGGCCCCAAAAGGCAAATGCCAGAATATACAATATTCATGCAGCCACTGACAGGCAAACCCAAGGCCTCTTCCTGCTCTCTCTCCCTCTTTCTATTGAACAGGCAAACAGCCTTTTCAAAGATGAGCATTTGCAGCTAAATGTCCCCTTCACACACAGACAAAGCCTCCTGGGTAATATTTTAGGTCTGATTCAATGGAGAGGCTGCGTGTTTCTGATTTGGCTGCTGAAACCGAGCTCTCTTAGCTAGGTGCTTCACTCCTGGGGGACAATTTTGGGTGCAGCCAAAATTCACTTCACTGCAGGGCAGATCTTCTAGCAGCTTGAGCTCTCAGCAACACCCTGTTCATTCCTAAAGGCAGATTACGCGTTTCTGCAAATCATTTTAATGATGAGTTAAATGGAAGACTCTCCTGGTGAGATGACACAAGTGGGCTGTATATGAGAGCCCGCTGGCCCCACTGTGTCTGTTTGATCTGAGATGAAGGTGCGTGCTATTAACATAATCAATGCTGGAGCTGCATCTTTGGTACACTGCTGGAGATGCTTTTGTTTCTGACGGGGGGCTTTGTGGCGGTCTGCTGGTCAGTGTATTACAGGGGTCATTTGTCGCTATTAAGGACACTTACCCCAGATTGTCTCACAGGTAGAGCCATATTGCTTCTCTATCACTGCTAAATTCATGCCAATTTCCTTCACCTTCATGCTGGATTTGATGATTTTATCTCCGCTTAAAGATTATGTGAAATTGACCCATTTAATTTCCTTGATCACATTATGCATTATTTATAAGCGCATGCTATTCAAAATAGTTTTTTTGGGTACACTTTATCAGAATCCAGTTGCTTTCTCTGCCTCTGAAGCAAGTTTTCTTTTCAATAACATCATGGCCTAACATGTCACAATCCAATCAGATCGCGCCCTACATTCTGTCACTCAGAAATATATTGCATTATAGAGGTTAACTGCATTTGGTGTCAATGTCTTTTAAGACGAAATAAAAGATTGACAGATAAAAACACTTCCATTTCCATCAGGCCTCCAGAGCAAATATTATAATATCCACAAACTTTAAAGTGGGTGAATTTAGATGCTTCATTGGGTTTAGATGACACTATCAACAAAAGGCTGTAAGATTCAATGTTATGACGGCCCAACATTACCGCAAACAGGAGCGAGTCTTTATTGAGACTTTGATTGGATTTGACATGAAAAGCTAAACGGACACTGCGGCAAAACTCTTTCTAGCTTCCTGACTGTGGCTTTCCGAAATTAGGCTGACAGGTCTTTGACAACATCTATTTAAGAAAAAGAGGAGGATTAATGAGTTAATTAATCATTTTATGTCATTCTGAAAAAAGACCCAGGAGAGGCGTCTCACAGCAGACTGGCCTTTCTCTCTCTCGCTCTCTCTTGCTCTCTCACTTTTTTTTTTCTTCTATTTTTTTTTTTTTTAGGCGAAACGTAATTGTATTCAACGATATGCAGCAGCTTGCTATTTTGGCCATAGTTCTTAATTATGATTGGTGTTATTGCTCTCCAGAGCAGAGCAAATTGCTGTTATGTTGTTTGCCTGGGCCTAATCTCATTGGCACGTTGTCACAAAAGTAATTATCTGTCATTTAAATTGATGCCATAAGCTCAAGACAGAGGCACACCTGCTGCCACCAGCCAGGCAGAGAGGAGTAAAGATCAGGACTCCTCCTCCTCTCTCTCTCTCTCTCTCTCTCTCTCTCTCTCTCACTTTTCCTTTATTCTGTTTGAAGCTTAAACCAGATGCATGTGCAAAGCGTGCCAGTGATAGTAATGTACATTACTTCTGAAATACGATGTACAGTATGTCAAAATCAATATCAAAAATGGGCACAGGGATGCATATATTGGTACCATTGGTTGTCAAACTATGTGCAGCACCTATTTTTATAAAACAATTATTTTTGCTATCATTTAACGCTCACTAAAAATAACAAATAAATGCACATTTTTGTACTTTTGCACCATTTTAATGATGCAATGCTTATTATTGGTCAGAATTTCAATAGGTCATATGCAAATTGTAATTCATTCTCAGCTTTCTGAAAATGCATTTTCCATGTGTGGATAGATGGATGGACTGAAAAATAGGCACCTGTATGCAGAGAGTAAGTGAGGGAAGAGCAGTGCAGGTTACTACATTTTTCTCTGATGCTCCGTGCAGGAGAGTTTTTGGCATGAACTCGGGATAAGTTACCCATAATCCTCTTCAGACCTGCAGCTCTGTGAGGGATCAACTCCTGATGGATAATCTAACACAGGGTTGGTGAATGCTCTTTTCAGCCAATGAATAACATTAAAAATTCAAGCAGCAGAAGAAGGAGACAATGATGAATCTGACCTTATTAATTTTAACTTTGGATAAATAATGCAGGGCTTTCTGTTCAGCCCCTCTCCCTGTTTCTCCACCTCCTCCCCCTGATGGCAGCGCCCCCGTCAGATCTCTGATGATCCATTAACATCCTGTTCACTGAGTCTCCGTCTAAAAACAGCCAAGCGACTGCAGGGTTTTTGTGGAAAGGACAGTGAAATCAGGACGTGCTGCTGAGAGCATGAGAGTGTTCAGGTGGACAGATCTTTTCATTAGAGTTGGGAGGTTGTTTTGTCACTGTTTTCTCACACACACAGAACAGCTGCTGTGCAAACATCTTGTTATTTTACAAATGCGCTGACCTTGCTATGCCATTTTCAGATTTCTTATCTTTTTGGAAAACATTCCAATTAACGTTCAAAGTCACGATCACAACAAATGCTTTTTTCATTTTTAGTAGCTCATGAAACACTGCAATCTCCAATAGAGAAGAAGGGGAGTATTTTCTTAGTAGATACATATAGAGAGAAAAATCTTCCACATTTTTACATGTTATATTTTCAGAAGAACAAGAGGGGTGTTTGGCCATGCGATATAATATATCCAATTTGTTATCCGATTGACAAAACGATGACTCTTAGTTCTTTTTGGTGAATCAAAAGTAGAAATTATGCTTATGAGCAGTTCTGTTAATAAAAAAACTGGTTCCTTACTGAATTACTTTAGATTCTCCAAAAATAACTACTGTAAAAACAAACACTATATAATACCCAAGACGTGTCACTCGTATAGTTTTAAATGGTAAAAAAATATGGCCGCTCTATTAAATAAAGCCCCACCTTTTGAGTAAAAGAGCCAATCACAAACTGATAAGAAGCTGCCGTTAGAAGTCCCGGTTGCTATAGAAACAGTCAGCATTCTGAGATGTGCGCTCAGGACTTCGCGAACGCACCAACTGGTCCAACCTGAAAAATATTAGAGTAAAATAAACAACATTTATAATGCAGTTGTTATCAGATTTCATTGGTGATTTCAAATATGAGCTATGCCCCTGGTTTCACAGACAAGGCTCAAGCATAGTCCTAAACTAAAATGTAAGTCTGAGCTGTTTCAACGGAAATGAACATTCACTGACTGATCTTAAAACATATCAGTGCCTTTGTTTTGTCTCAAGATGCACCCCAGTAATGTTTTGTTTTCTAAGAATGTTGAAAAAAAACTATTCAAATGTCTTAATTGAACGATGGCATAATCCTGGCTTAGTCTACGCCCTGTCTGTGAAACCGGGTCTTAATGGTAAGCTTGGTGAAGAGTTTTAGAGAATTTGATGTTTCCCTATTCAAAGGAGGTACTTACCCAGTTATAAGTTTACTTTCATGTTATGCAGAATTAGCTGAGAAAATTTCTTTCATTTAGAAGCAAAACTGACATCATCCATGAAATATGCTAAAATGAACTGAAAATGAATTAAATCTCAAATAATTTTAATCGAGAGGGTGTGAACAGGAGTCAGATACAGTCTGTGAATCTCTTTGAGTATCTGGACCTAATGCAAGTCTATGAGGTTCTCCTTTGCAGCTCTGATCACTTTCTTTTTTGAAAATTGCGATAAATTTTGAATTTGAATTCATTCAGCTCCCCATGCAGTTTTCACTTCATGTTAGCTTAATTCATCCTGGTGAAGTCTAAACGGGCATGAATGTTTCTGTCAGAAGCTTTGAGAGCAACACAGGAATGTAGTTCACCCTTGACAAATTGGGTTCTGAAAGACGATCCCTTTTGAAAATAAGACCATCAGATTGACGGAAACTGCGTGAGACAGTGGCATAAATAAAATGACAATGAGGAGTAAGAAAAATCCCCATTTCTTGTTTTGTCCTGCTGAGGTTGTCAGTGCTGTTGTTCTGTCCTGATGACCATTTGTGGGATTGGACGGAGGCAGCCGTGCCTGACTCGGGGGCTGATGGTCCACTGATTGCACAGATGTCCCTAAGAAGGCGAGATGCCGTGGAAATGATGGATGACGTGAGTCCTGCCCCTCTGCCCTCGGCTATCAAGCGCTGTCTGGAAAACAACGGAAAACCTCTCAATCAACGGAGACTGTCAGGAAGTTTAAAATGAAACTAGTTTGAGATGTAAAAGATGTGCTGGTGTGTTACCTGTTGGAGAGCTGGAACTCCTGTAAGTTTTTACAGTATGTGTCCGTAAGATAGAGAGAGCTGCATGATATGGCCAAAAATATAGTGCAGTATTGATATTTAGCATGATATTCATTTACCATTTTTTGGCATTTCACATATTTGAAACTACTAGTCTGTTCACGATTAAACTTTACAGAATTTTGCATTTTATCATTTAATACATTTTATGATCAAAAAGCAATATTTAAAATGTGTTCATCAGTCTAACTAAAATTTTAAAAATGAAAAATGGACAACTAAATCTTTGAAATGTAATATGAAAATATATTATAAAAAAAAAATCATATCATTTTTATTTATTATAATTTTTTCATGTGTGTCACGTTCACACAGAGAAACATAGCAGGCTGATATATTAGGAACATGTACTGACTAGCTGTTGACACATTTATTTCAGCTGTGATAGACTGTTTGTTATCCATATAGAATTAAAAGGTCTGGAGTTTATCATCATTATTGACATAAATCCAACGAAATGTTGTTTATCATCCAGCCAATATAGTTGGTTTTTGAAAAGTAAATGGCTGCATTTATTTGATCCAAGGTACAGCAAAAAGAGTAAACTGTTGAAATATTTTAAGCAGTTATTTTAAGCTATTTTATTATTGCTTTTGCTGTGTGTTAGATCAAAAAATGCAGGCTTGGTCAGCAGAAGAGAATTCAGTAACACTTTACAATAAGCTTCATTATTTAACAACATTAGTTAATATGAACTAAGAATGAACAATACGTCTACAGCATTTATTAATCTTAGTTAATGATAATTTCAGCATTTACTAATGCATTATTAAAATCACAAATTGTTTGTTAACATTAGTTAATGCACTGTGAACAAACATGAATAAACAATTAACAACTTTATTTTCATTTAACTAACATTAACAAAGCTTAATAAACAGTGTAAAAAAATGCACTGTTCACCGTTTGTTAATATTAGTTACTACATTAACTAATGTTAACAAAATGACACCTTATTGTAAAGTGTTACCAAGAATTCTTAAAAAAACATAAAAAAATCTTCCTGTTTAAAAACTTTTGAGTGCAAAGGATATTTTAAATTAAATGACAACTATCCCCCTTTTGACAATAGCACAAAGATATTCAGAGCAGATGGGCAGCAGAATTTCCTTCATCTCTCTCAGTCGGGATCCATAACAATTCTGCCAGTGTTTGACTGTGGCTGCCGGGCTCCCAGCAGAACATCTGAATCCTGACTTATTGACCATCTTCTTACCTGATCAATATTTAATGCCCCCTTTGACAAGATCACATTCAGCAGAGTGAGAGATTTTACACTTCTTGGCCGCCGGTCCAGCAAAAAGACGGGATCTCTTTGGGTGTTATTACATGAAGGAACGGCGTTCGAAGGCCTCTCTCTCCTTGCCTCGCTGACTCGTGTGATTTCTTTTCAGAGATGATGGAAAACGTCAGAGCCAAAGGGTTTGTGGTTCAGACCACACAACCACAGATCTTTTACACAATTCATGCCTGCGGATAGGATACTAAATTGTTAATTATGTGGGTGAGAAAAAAATGCTGTCATTTGGATAAACGCCAGGAGGGGAAAAAAAACTGTAAATGAGTGTTTTTCCTTGCATTACGTGAGATCCTGCGGAATAACGGCTGATGAAACTGGACTAATCTTGAGGGAAGAGTGAGATAAGGCAGTTTGGCAGTCACCACATAGCTGACGCAACACTTTCCACTTCTGTTAGTTATGAATGGGCAAACACACACACACATATATATATATATATATATATATATATATATTTATCCTTTGTAACACAAATAGAATGTCTGTATAGAATGTTTTCTGTAAATATTGTATGTTTAAAACAGAAACATTACTTCCAAGGTCATTTTTAATGTACACTATTTTCCTTAATGTACTAAAGAAGGTTATTAAATTACATTTTACAAACCATATAAAACATTAAAATTATATTTCACAAATTCGCGCTTCCTCATAATCTAGAAGGATAAAAGTTTGCAGGTTTGGCATGCTGTCCGGGGGGGCGAGTCGGGAGAACGGCGGACTTCGAACCTTGAGCTCGCCGTCCAACTCTGCCCCTGCATGCCCCCCCAGAGGAAGTGTGAGAGTGGCTAAATGGGTGGAGGAGGCATGCGCAAAAGCGAGGTGCGGATGGAAAGAGGACGGGGCTATTTATAGTGAGTAGAAAGGGATTTGATTGGGCAGGTGTGATGAGGAGATGATTAGGTGATGCAGAGCCAGCCGTGATTAATCGACCACGCTCCTCCCGAAACTAGTCTATTTGCAAAAACTTCGCTTCACAAGTTCACGCTTCCTCTAATCTAGAAGGATAAAAGTTTACAGGTTTGGCGTGCTGTCCGGGGGGCAAGTCGGGAGAATGGCGGACTCTGAACCCTAGAGGCTTGAACCCTAGCGAGGGCTAGAGCTCGGTGTCTGACTCGGTCCCTGCATGCCCCCCAATAAAGCATAAGGAGGACAGCAGCAAAATGCGTTGCCCCTAAAGAATGCGTGAAGGATTACAACATTGGCAGGAATTTTTCAAATGTGCTACTCCTAAGTGGGATTCGAATGAATAATGACTCATTTAGGCTGTATAGAGTCAATTCTTTATTTTGGGAGACAATAACTTTATTTACAGTATCATGCACTTTCGGATTTACAACTTTGCAGACCGTTTACATTCACATACAGCTGAGTTACACACTGCATTAAAGGCAGTATTGAAAATGGCATAATAGGGGCACTTTAATTGGTGTTTAATTGTACAAAATGACATTTTTCATTGAATTTGATGTTATTTATGAATTATATTCTGATCAGAAGAAAGTATTCTAACATGTAGAACCCTTTCTTAATTTGTTAAAATGATAAAATAAGGCAAAACTTGGTTGTCATTTATGATTTCTAATGGTGTTTAGATATTAATTAACACCATTAACCATCATAAGTAAAAAATTAACTAAACTAAATTACTGTTGTAATGTTTATTCATATTATTTTGAAATCCATGTCAAGACATGCACATGTCATGGTCATGATGCTGTTCATGCGTTAGATTCAAGGTTTAGCATAGAGAAAGTGTTTCTTAGCGCAGCACTCTGGCTTCTCTTGAAGCTGAAGACTTGAGAAGAAAACAAAATATTCAGAAGACTGAGATTAGAAAAACATGTTCTTTTTCAGTCTATTAAAGCATGAGGGTGGTGCCACAGGGAGGTCCACACTTCAGTCATTTAGCCGAAAACGCGAGAATCCTGGGCATCGGTCCAACCTGAAGACCATGAGACAGATTCAACTAAGTCAGGGTCCATAAGGCACCGGTGGAGTATTAAAAGCTTATCCTGTGGTGGGCAGTGCGAACCTTGCTGGGACATCCAACTCAAACAAGCTACTGATGCTTTGTAGCTGGTCTTTTTTGAGTTGGTAGATCATCTTGAAGCAGACCACCAGCTACCAGCTTTCCAAACTCAGCTTGACCACCTTAATCTGGTTTGACCTAGTTTTCCCTCGGGGAACAGCAGGGGAGCAACGGGCTGTAGAAATGTGTTAGTCTAGCTCTTTCAAGGAGGTGTTTCATTAACAAACATGCCGCTGTACGTGACACTGAGCTGTTTTTAAACATTCACAGCTGAGAGAATAAACCTGTAAGTGCAGCCATATAATCCTGTTCTTTCCACAGCTGCTGTGTGTCATAGTGTCATGAACTGTCTGCTCATCTCTAACCTGTCTGTCTGTCTCTCTGTCACCATGTTTGCTACAAATATATTAAAACACTTAATGTTAATTTACTGAATTCAGTTATTAACTTTTTGTAAGTTGTAAATGTTAATGGAACAAGTAACAATGTGTTTCTGCTGTAGGATGGTTAGGGTACTGTTAATTAGTTTGCTGCTGTTACAGCGTTTGCAATATTCCTGTTAGTTTTGTTCTTTTTAGTTGCTGCTGGAAGTATGCTGTCATATTTAATGTATGCAAGGCTGGGATTGTTGTCTTCAGACAATTAAATCGGCACTTTCATAATCACCTCTGACCAAACTGGGGAATACTGTTTTTCATGGTTCTAATTAATTAAACTCACACCATGGGACAGGATGACACAGTTTGATAATATATTTTGAGTGATATGGGCCATTGACTGCCTTCACATCGCTCAGGAACAATAATGAGGCAGGCAATAATAATAATAATAATAAAAGAAGAAAAAACTATCTGCTGATCCAGTCACGGCGCAGATTGTTTGTGGGTATTAAATTGTGCGTACATCTCTGAAAGCCGCTGGAAAAGGAGCCCATTGTCAATATGTTTCTTAGCAAATTGCTGTCACTGCTATTGTGGCTGGTTTGATAGATTCTGTGTTTCTGAAATGAGGCAGAATAGATCTGGCTTGGTCAGCTGTCCACTGCAGGGATTTCATTCTGGACATCTGAAATGCTGATTGTTTTTGGCACATGTAGCTTAGGTGACAGCTTCAACAAAAAGCCTGTCTCATTTTTATCAAGGGTTTTATTTATTTGCTCCTTTAAGGCATGAAAAGGGGCTTTGAGAGCAGCTGAAACGGGCAGCAGTGAGCTTTGCTGATGCTGCATATTCAAACATGCAGAACTCCCCAGCTATTTTCTTCGCTGAAATAAAGAATTAAAATAAGCTCCTTTAAAGGCTGATTTCAGATATCAGCACTCCCACGGCATTCCCCGGCTCAATGCCTTTCCTGTGGTTTACGTATGAAGGTTGAATAGAGGACACAAAGCTGCACGGGAGCCTCTGTATGTGTGTGAGAGAGAAAGAGATTATACAGACCTGAAGAACAGCAAGCTGTAGGAATGGGCACAACACAACCTTGCTAATTAATGAGATTGGCTAGTTTATGTAGATATATTTAGAATGTTTTATTATGGATTACTTAATACTCAACTCTACATAATACAGTAGCTCCCTACAAAAGAGGGTTTTTAAAGAACCCAGCTTTGCCAAAATAATGGTTATTTAGGGTTTCCATGAAGAACATGTAACATCCATGGAAAAAGGTTTATTCAGATTATTAAAATGTTCTTTTAAGAAATGTTAAAGGTGCCATAGAATGGAAAACTGAATTTAACTTGGCATGGTTGAATAATAACAGTTCAGTACATGGACATAAC
>JAUMHQ010000065.1:12718915-12730388 GCA_032361165.1 Enteromius paludinosus | reverse complement strand
CGACCAATCAGAATTTTGGTCGAACCAGACCGTATCGACCAATTAATCGACTAATCGACTGGGACGTTACAGCCCTAGTCATCAGGCCTCGTCCTCGAAGGAAACATACTTGTACTGTGGATCATTATTTGATATTTGCTTAATTTTATTTTATTCTGGACTTTTATCAATTCTTATACTATTTGATCTTAGCTCAGAATTTGATACTGTCTCTCACACCATACTATTAAACAGACTGGAATCTATTACAGACCACACAATTTGTTTCAATCAACCACTTCTCCAGTTGTCACTTGTGTTCCACAGGGCTCTGTTTTGGGATACCTTTTGTTTCTTATTTATATTCTTCCAATAGGCACCATCTTTAGGAAACATGTCATTCAATTTCATTGTTACGCAGATGACACCCAACTTTATCTCTCCTCTAAACCTTCTGCAATGTTTCTCCCTTCTGATCTTGTTGAGTGCCTCGAAGAATTAAAAGTTAGTTTTTTATTTTTTATTTGTTCTTAAACTGAATAATAGTAAAACAGAAATTCCTCTTTTTTGCACAAAAACTACATTGGGTAAATTAAATTTCTTCTGTTTTAATTGATAATTTTAATGTTTCATTGTCCAACTAGGTTAAAAGTTTGGTATTAATATTTGATCAAACGTCTTTTGAAGCTCATATTAATAGCGTTAACCGTTCTGCATTCTTTCATATTAGGAATATCAATCGTTTATGTGCCGTCCTTTCAACGAAGAGTACGTCTACTCTTGTAACATCAAGACTTGATTACTGTAATGCCTTATTTTACGGCTTCCTTCAAAAGCACTGCATAAATTGCCGCTGCTGGGGTTATATCCAAAACTTCCGTTTCTCAAAATATCACTCCTGTTTTACAAAATTTGCACTGGCTCCCTGTTAAATTTCGTGTAAATCTTTAAATAAGTTTTTAAATCTTGTGTTTAGGCAGGCTTTTATGCGATTTTATGTTTGTTGTATTGTTTTTGTCTGTTTTTTGCTTTTTATAACTAATGTAGTTGTTTTATTTTTGATTTGTAAGGTGCCCTTGAGTGCCATGAAAGACGCCTTTAAATAAAATGTATTATTATTTTAATGAATTGCATGTACGCATATCTGAGAAATGATCGTAAGATCAAATTTAAGATCGTTTCTGCGCAACATTTTATAAATGAGGACCCAGGTGTTGGGCAGAGCTGCAGGTCCAATCCTTGTGGTATTTTCCAAATCTCAGCCTGGCTTTTATCTGCTTCTCATGGATCAGGGGCTTTTTTTTTTTAGCTTTGCAGAACTTCAGTCTTGCCCCTACGAGTTTGGTGGTCATCCCAGTCAGTGGAGAGTGGTTTTCCTCCTATGCCAGTCTGTAGCCTTGTTGTTCCAATGTATCCCTCCGCAAGTGAATCCAGAAATGAACCCTTCAATTTTTCTTTTTAACACGGCCAATAAAATAGATTTCATTTACTTAGGAGTTACTACTAGCACAGTTTTTGCCTTCCAGCTGCAAGAATCTTATTTTAAGAGTATATACTTTTCCGCATTAAATAAGATTTGGCTGAGATGATCACCTAATCAGTACTTGATTAAACAGAATGAAGTGGAATACAGCAGACACTGAATGGAATGGCTTCCATACATACAGTATAGTATAGTTTGTGTGTGTT
This sequence comes from Enteromius paludinosus, assembly GCA_032361165.1. Taxonomy (NCBI): domain Eukaryota; kingdom Metazoa; phylum Chordata; class Actinopteri; order Cypriniformes; family Cyprinidae; genus Enteromius; species Enteromius paludinosus. The sequence continues at coordinate 12,728,720 of JAUMHQ010000065.1, read as the reverse complement.
TTATGCCATTTTTTCCAAATAGTTTGATACCTACAGATTAATGGCATTCACTTTAATGCCATTTTGATACATACTCAATAAAAACTGCCTCTAAAATTTTCAAATTGTTGCTCTGCGATGACTGACAGGCTACAATTCAAGTGACCTAAAAAAAACCTCTGTGCTTAGCTAGGCATCGAATCAGTTAAACGCTGAAAGGACCAAGACAAACCATCACAGACCAACTTACAGACAGAAGGTCAGTGACTCAATATTGAAAGTCTGTCTCACTAATTGATCAGCGTTATGTTTATATCAGGAAATAATGTTGAACATCTGCAGCCTGCTCGGGAACCTTGACAGATCCAAGTATTTTTCAGCCAGATGACATCCTGTCTTTAGTAGATGGAAGACCTGCTGGTATTTGGTGCACAGAGATCTCATTGAGACAAGGACAAGGCATGCATGACAGAGACATGGGACACTCAGTGAGTTGAGACAGCTGGACAGACCCGGTGACGTCCCCTTATGAGTCAGACCTGATAGGACAAATGTGGCCAAATATAGTTCAGGCCTGAAATGCAGGGCCACTCAAACTTTCAGATGTAGCCATTAAAAACGGTTCATGCTTTTCACAAACGTGTTAAGCAGCGCAACTGTTTTTATCATTGATACTGTAAGAAATGTTTCTTAAGCGGTAAAGGAGATCTTGGACTGGTGGAGATCTTGGGTGTGTGCAGACTTTCCTGTACCATCAGACAGTCAGCATTGTCCCGGGTCCATTACCAGCAGAGCAAAGTGAGCTAAACGGAAACGCTAACAGAGCTTGCTCTTGAGGTAAAACAGACCTCCCAAATCCATGAAATAGTACCAGCTACGATACAGAGCACGTCACTGACAGCGCCCACATTCTCATTTACACATCATACAGTATATAGGGAGGACAGTTCATTTGACAGTATAGCACAGCTTTCAGTGCCTTATCACTAAATTCCAAATGTTTGTGTAGCTCAGTGCAATACTCGAGAGATGATGGGGAAAAAAGATAATGTTGGTCTTACAGCTCATTCAAAATGTAGTTAAATGACACATGAAGATACGGCTAAATGAGACATTAACGTCAATAACCAAAAACCTGAATCACAAATGAAATCATTGAACAAACATCTTTGTTTCATTTTTAATGTTTCATTTTTACATTTGAACATTACAATAGTTTTCTTTCCTCGCTCCGTTCCTTTCAGTTGTTTAAATATTACGTGACTGGATCTGTAAATCTTTTCGAGGCTCTGACGTTTAGTGCATTTGCCTCCGGCCACCAGACTACACCAAATAAAACAAAAGTCATCAAACAAAACAGTTTACATCTTCAGCAGGAAAAAAAGACACATTTACATCAGAATATACATATCAGATCATTTAACATTAAAAATCTGCATTTTTTTTTTTTTTGTATATATATATTTATATATATGCGTGTTTGACCTAAAACAGCTTTTCAACTTGAAAGAAAGAAATCAGCAGCTCTCAGGTCAAGAATTTTTTTTTCAGTGTCTTCAACTGGCTGTATATTAAAATACGTCAATACTTCAGATAAAAGGTTTGCTATGTCCTTGAAATGAAATCTTGAGCGCACCAGTAATAGATTGCTTTTCGTTTGGCTTCTTCTCAACCTGCGTTCTGGACGCCAGCGGCAGAAAAATAAAAGCAACATTCACTGAACAATTTTTCATACATCAAATCTCTGTAAGGTCACTCGTGACAGCTAGCATGTGCAAAGAGAAAACCGTCGTTCTTTTTGTACACAGTGCAAAGCTTCCTCTGTACACTTCTGCTCTGAATAAATTAAATCTCACAGGACTGAGGTATGATTCATTAAAAACGTTTGCCTTCTTCAGCCAAAAGAGAAATAAACCGTTTCGTTCACGTACAGTCCACGACAGGTTCCAAAATCAAGAGGAACGTCCTCTATTAGACAACATTAACAACAACAGATAACATAGTAAGTTTCTTTTTTTTTCTCGGGAGTATAAAAGTGTCAGAATGTGCAGAACACAAGAAAAAGTCCTTTCGTTGATCACTACACAGTGTGCTTTGGACGAGAGTGGTGTTTTGGAAAGTTTCAGCTCATGTTATGTGCATGAGTATGCTGGTATTACACCTGTAAAATGATTCAGCTCATGTGTATTTAACAAATCAATGTATTCATTTTTTCACCTGTCGATTAATTTCACCCTGATTTTTTATTGATTTATTTTTTAAACAATACCAGAAAAATATGCGTGAACCGATTATATGAAGTGAAGTGTATTTACATGTCCTTCTCTTATATTTAAATCACCATGTTTTCATTGGGGGGGGGGTTACTTAATACATTATTTTTCTTCTCTAAATGACAACAACAACACACAGATAGATATATATAGATATATATAAAAAGGACCATAAAAATATTGGAGTCCTCTCCCTCTGTATTGCCCAAAAATAGGTCATTATGATCAACAATGAGACTTCACAATTAAAAACAGCTACTAAGATTTTTTTTCTTTTTTCCAATAGATGAATGACATGGTGTCTTTCAGCACGGCGTCTGTCCATATGTGCAAAATTAAAAGTTCACTGGCACCAAAATGTAGGGGGAAAAAACCTGACGAATTGCAACTGAATAATACGCTCCTCTAAGTAAGTTTTTCTAAAAGCTGAAGTCATTTAAAAAGCGTACAGAAAGAAAAAAAGCGTGTAGAAAAGAAAAATGTCCTGCAGTGACAGGAGGGTTGGATTACAGTTACAGCAGTTGTGATGTTTGTTTTCTGAGATGATCGTATTTTTCTTGTCCTCTCTGTTTGGTTGCACCGTCCTTGTCCATTCACCAATCAAAACCTGTAGTGCTTGAAGTCTTTATGACATCAACTGTACATGAACCAATCAGAGGCTCCGGACAATTTTCCAGGGCCTCCTGATGAACTCTGCTAAATCAAAACCAATAAGAGTCAGGAACAGCATAAAAAAAAAAAAAGAGTATCCGGATGAGTGAAAAACATGCATACCTTCAATCAGATGGTGCTGCATCTCCGTTTAGCTTTCAGTGGTATCCATTTGTAAATGCTGTGGCGATCAAAGGACCCTAAAAGCAGATCACGAGGAAGATGCTGAGCACAATTATTGTAGCTGAACGAAAACAGAATAATTGGAATGCTTCTTTTATGAAGGCTCTGAGATTGATTCTTCTCTCGTACCGAATCAAGAATTCCACTTTAATATTTATTCACGAATGATATTGATAAGAGTGCCAATGAAATCTGTGCTCTGACTGTCAGCGACAGCAGACCTTGCTCAGGAAAGAGCATGGCTAGTTGGACAGCAGCAGATGTTTTGTCCCTGGCAGGATTCGTAATTAGTCTACTCAGAAAACCAGGCTTCCTAAAAATACAATTTAGAAAATTTTCTTTTCCAAACTGAATTTAAAATGGACTTTGTACTGAGTTACAAGAGCTTCTACTATGTGAGACGACACAGAGGCCTCTCTCATTCAGATTCGGCCTTTAGTATATACAGTATATCTTCCGTTTCAATTATTCTGCTATAAATATAGCTGCATCTGAGTAACTAAGAGGCCTATAAACATAAGAAAAATACAAAAAGAAAAGCATTTGTCCTGATTCCTCTTCCGTGGAGCTGATCGCTCCTGAATAAATAAATCCTGCCTACTGTCAGACTGCGTTTGTGAACTTACAAACCCACACGGCTGATTTAGAGGGCAAAACGGCAACCTGTCAACAAGCCTTTCTGAGAAACACAGCCGCTTATCGGGCCTGTCATCAGACTATTGTGTGCATGGCAGGAGCGGATCTGTCTAATCCATACGAATAAATCAAAGTCAGTCTCACACCCGCTGCTTTAGAGGGCAGGAAGGAAAGGCTTTCTTAAATTTATATTGGCTTTTCTGCCAGGTTTCCTCATTTTACGAATTGCATGGAAGGACTTTATTTCGTTGTGGATGTGTGTTGATACTAGGAGAGAGAGGAGGGGGGGGGGGGGGGTTCCCGTAGGTGATGAACTGGTGACACGTGTCAGAAAAATAAATGGAGACGAGCATTTTAGTTCTGCGTCATTTCTTGTGTTAATGTTCTGCACGGAGACTTCAAGAACTACACACACACATCTATCAGTCCAGCTGAACGAACACAAACTAAAATTGGAATTAATCACAGCACAAAACGGCACTCAGTCAGAAACACACTAATGCAGATGAATAAAGTTATGAATTCATGCGGTGACATGTTTTATTTAGATGCCAGGAGGCAGAAACGAAGTATAACAGATTCAAGTTTCTGCTCACTTCAGTTTCCAACCAGCAGTTAATATTCCTGTCATTAGTCAGTTGTCTTTATACACTATAAACAGCTGTTTATGAGCAGTTCTTCACTAGTTTAGCCATTAAAAGAAGGGCTTTTTCTTTCAAGAAGTGACAAACTACAGAAGCAATCTCTGAAGTAAATGTCTTGCTCAAGGGCATAATGGTGGTAGTTAACAGATCAGCCTGTGTAGAATCAAACCTTTAAATTACCAGCTAAGATCTTTATACACTAGGAGACATCACTCCTGTTGTGATGGAGGATCATACATTTCTCCTCCTCATTACTGGCTCAGAAGTTTAGGAATAGTTCAACCAAAAATCAGAAATTCTGTCATTTCCTCACTCTCTGAAATTTAGCCTTGGTCTATTTTGGTTAAGAGACATGCAGGAAACAATAAAAACAAGGACGTTTTGTTAAACCAAAATACCACTTCAGGATTTTAGATTTAAGATTAAACCACACCACTCTAATGGACCACTATTATGACCTTTTATACACTCCAGATGAAAACTAGCCTCTAAGTAGACCACCCACAAGCAATAAAATCTGCCGTAAATACTCGCATTAATCAAAATATATGTGTGCTTCATTTGGTTAAGAAACTTATTAAATTTCAATTTGGCACCTCATTATAAATGCTTTCTTCTTCAAATTGAGATCAGTGCTGACACCGAGCCGCAACCTGACGTCAGTGACATCTGCAGACAGGCTCCGTGCGCTCCCTGACAAAAGCCAATTAAAGCAAGTTTTTGTGCAACGCAGGGGCTTTTGTTTGGAGACCGTGTCAAGAGCATCTGCTAGTTACAGGGACATCTGATTTTGACAATTTGCTCATTTCCAACCACGCCAGCTTTTGCTTTCCCTAAACTGTTTGTGATGCTTCTATTCCCCAAACAAAACATCAGCGAGACGTGAAGTGTCAGTCTAACGGAGACTCGTGACTCATTGGGGTATTTCTGAACATGTGGAACGGAATTAATTCCTTTGATATTCTTTTTTTTCCCAACTTGGTTTTTCTAAATTGCTGCGCTGACAATCAAGCTCTTGCCATAAAAAGTGAGTCACAATAGAGGAACAGCCAATCAGACTGATTTCTCAGCTGGAGGTTGAATATAATTAAAAATATGATGGACAAAAGACAGAAAGTGAGAACTTTCTCTGCACTTTCGGTGTGTAGGAGAGCTGTACTCACTGCGATACTGTGATTGAACCCGGAGCCCGGCTGAGGGCTGGCAGCACTGATGTAATTTCCCACTGCTGAGTCCTGACTGCTGGGGCCGTACAAGTCTGCCACGGGTCCAGGACTGTTTGCACCGGGGAAACCTCCAGGCCGTGGAGGGTTAGCACCTGTGCAAGACATGCATCAGACTTCTGATAAATCTTATTTCAGTCACTAACAAGGCCACTAAGGTAGCAGAGAGTGTAGTATGTGACAGGATATGTACAAAACCGTTCAAAGGTTTAGGGACAGTGCAATTTTATTTATTTACAATACATAATGGCAGTTTACTTAGCAAGGATAAATAAACTAATTGACAGTTCTTTTGACCTTTCTATTCAAAGAATCTGTATCCATAAAAATATTAAGAAGAACAATGGCTTTCAAGAGAGATGGATCAACATTTTAAAAGATTTCTGAAAGATCCCGTGACACTAAAGTTTAGGGTAATGGCAGCTAAATATTCAGCTTTTCCACCACAGGAATAAATCATTAGAACAGAAGACAGTTCTTTTAAATTATAATAGTATTTCACAGTATTCACATCTTACTGCATTTTTTATTAAATAAATGCCCCTCTGTTAACATGAGACTTCTTTCAAACACTTACTCCACCCGAAAATGAAAATCCTGTCATTAATCACTTTACCCCCATGTCGTTCCAAACCCGTAAAAGCTTTGTTCATCCTCTGAACACAATTTAAGATATCTTTGATGAAAACCGCAAAGCTTGTGACTGTCAAAATGCAGAACAGTATGAAAGAGACGAACGCCGCTTTTACAGGTTTAAAACGACATGGGTGATTAATGACAGAATTTGTATTTTGCGCTGGAGTAACCTTTTAATGCATGCTGTGTCACTTACATGGTACTGTATTATTTAATGAACATTATACATGTGAAAACAAATTGTTAGTGAATGTGTTAAAAATGTTAATAACACTGTCAGGGGCCATTCGAACAGGACATGTGTTTTAATTGGACTATGCAAGCTAAAGTATAATGTGTTTAGCTGCTGTATTTTAAGATACTTGTATTTAAAAACAGCTCAACAGAATTCAGAATCATCCTGTATGAACAGCCTTCACATGTGGACAGCATATAGATTAAATAACACCCACACCATCCATACAAAACTGCACACAGCCACATGCCGCGCTGTGCATTAAGCAGGTCTGATCGAAGGACAGGGCAGAGAGAAACAGGCTTTCCTGCTGCGCCGAGCGCTCTGAGCTCTGATTTCAAATGAGCGTGAACACGCATGTAAAGATCCGGCTTCCTTTCTGACTGCTCATTCCTCACATCTCTCTTCCCAGTGACAGAATACAGCTGGAGCTGAAGAAACCCCCAACCTCCGTGACTGCAGTCACCACAGGTATAAACCGGATGAGAGGATGCTTAGGATGTTCAATGTGAGGTAATGTCGTCACACACTGCATTGACCTTTATATTAAAACTATCCTCACATTCATCATTTTATTGTCAAAGATGGCCTGCCTGCAGAAAGCTCATGAAGAATGTATACATTTAAGTATATATAGAAATAAATGTTTAGTTCAACCGGATTGTTTAACAGTTAAGTAACATTAATGATGACAAGACAGCATTAACAAACTCTCTGGCTGTCTTATCTGAGCGCAATGGCTTTCCTCGTTTTCGCAGTCATTTTATGTGTGTACTGTAATCTTTATTCCATATAATTGCTGAATTCTGTAAAGGTGAGTGCCGTGCTTTCTCTCGCTTTGCCAGGAATAGGATTTATGCTCTAAATTAAACCCTGGGGCTAAACCGTTACTGCTATTAGCTTTAAAAGCTAAACATGACTTCCATTTATTGGCTTTGACTGGTAGCTTAGCAGCACCCATGCTAATTAAACCCGCCGGCCTGTGATTACGCAGCGTGTTTCTGAGACACAGGTGACTCATCTGTCCCGCTCCGGCTCCCAGCGTTGGGCTTTTAATCGATGTCACTCTGCGCATCCTTTGGCAGGATTATAAAGTGTTTTTGCTGAGCAAAGCTACAAACCCACAGCATCTGTATTGACCCCTGAAAATCCTCACAATGCACTGACTGTGTCCAAGTTGCCACAGCAACAAGCATATAGGAGGCATTTGTACAGGCCTTCATATTAGGTAATATATATATCTCAAAATGCTCTAAACACATACTGAAGCAATATTAAGGTCATACATTGCAGCTTCAAGGTAGAAAATGAGTTTTCAATGTCAACAGAAACAATAAAACTAAAGGATATTTTGCTTGGCTGATAAAAGCAGCTCCCAACACTTCTATGATATGGTATGTAGTGTAGAAAAATGATAAGAAAATGTATGTTTTTTTCTCATTTACACTCCAGGATGGATTTAGATTCAGCTTTTGTACTGTGAATCCAGAGTTAGCAGCCTCAATGAGCACAGGTTTGGCTGGAATCCAAACCCACATCTATGTGATCACTGGTGTAAAGCAAGAGAACTACAGACATTTTCCTGTTGGCTGCCAAATGAAATGAGGCAAAAGAAGTAGGACAGAAGGAGCCGAATCTCAAAGATCCACGACACCTGGCCTGGCACGAGCCGTGGCGCCACAGTGATTAGGACACTACTGCAGATGGGCCGCACAACGCATGACTTCACTATCTCAAGACAATGAGGCTTAACGTGCATCAATTGATCCACAGATTCAAACCATGGCTGGTCGGTTGTTTTAAATCGGTTTTCAAAACATCCAGTCTTACTAAACTTTTCATTCCAACGACTAGCATTTATACATATGCAATGTGAGAGACAGGAAATAGAAGCTCAGATGAATTTGGCTGTGTTGGTGAGATCAGCCATGCAAGCTTATATCTTTGATACCCTGTATTACACTTTAGAGTTAATGCGGCCCAAAATGTTCATTTCTGTTACAGTGACAAAGCTACTTGTCTCATTCGTAACACAGATTACAATTAATATATCAATATAAAAGATTCTCAATTCTTTGTACTTTAATATGCAGTACCTGAGCGGCGACACATAGTAAGGTTTGAGAAAGAACTCTGTATACAGTGTACCCAAATGCTGGTACACTCATGTACAATTAGATTGAGCATTTCCCAATACATCAGAATGAACGAGTATAAGAAGCCAAACAAGTCTTGGACAAAGTATGCCATACACACCTGAGCTCTTAAAGTGGTCCGGGCTTGGGTGGTGCTGGGAGGGTGAGTTGCAGGTAGAGGTGACGTGCTCGCTTTGCAGCATCTGACCCGTATGGGGCCCCAGGGTGGCATAGTCAGCAAAGGAGCAGGGGGCACCCCGCTGGTCACCGGGCCCAGAATAAAAGCCATAATCGGGGAACCCTGGGAAATACGCAGAGTAGGTGGGATGCGGTCATTGAGAAAAGAGGTGTTTGTGATACACAAAGATGAAGTGGTGTAGGTGTGACAAAAAACAATGTGAGGGTGAATGATACCCATGTACACACACTTATACTAAAATTGTTAGTAAACTGTCACAGAGATGCTAGCAAAGGTCTAAAGAGAAACCAATGAATGAACAAGTTAGATACGGCAAATACATAAAATATCAGAGGCCTCAGAGGACGTGATTTGACGGCTCCAGCAATGCTGACATTTATAGCTGGTATTTTCAATCCTGCTTGTGGGTTTGATATACAGAGGGCATTAAAAGTCTTCATTGGCCTTTCAGAAACAGTGAGACGATCCAATCAAAGAAAGCCGGGATCCACCACACAGGCTTTTCATCTTGTGTCTCCCCTGCGTTTCATTGGGGTCTGGGACCTGCAGGAGCATCCTGGAGCTGTGCCGAACATCACAGCGCTGATTATGCCCTCAACAGCTGCCAAGAGTAATCTGAAGCTCTAAGTAGTTTCTCTGTCATCAGCTTCGCAACTTTCCCTTACCGTCCGCGGTTTGTGGGCAATACGCCTGCCTGTCAAATTACGCTCAAGTGCTTGAGGAATGGCACCACTCCAACACCGCCTGCTTACTGTAATATGTGACTGGAGGAAATGTATTCCTGTAATGATTCCAATTACATTTCTATCTGAACTCAAGCTTCATGTGCAGGATTCAGCTAACGCACACTGTATATAAACATACGCAGATGAATGAATATGACCTTGATTTCCCTGAAAGTGCTGAATTTAACCCTTATAAGGCGAGGATGACACCGGCGTGATTTGGGTCTTTTTTTTCTTGTCAGTGCGAAAGACACTAAAAGTACTCTGTTGACTTTGGTCACACAAG
>JAUMHQ010000065.1:12704744-12718815 GCA_032361165.1 Enteromius paludinosus | reverse complement strand
GCTACTTTACATTCCTATTCAGGACCATTCACTATGGCTTGGATGGCCTTATTTTAGAAAGTTTTATTTTCCCAAAATTTAGTAACCACGCATTATATTTTTTTTCTAAAAAATGCAAACATGTTCATCCATCCTTATTGTAGCACAGTTTCTGCTGTAGATATACTGTAGATATATTAAAGTAACAGTTCACCCCCAAAATAATAATTGTCATTTACTCACCTTTTATAACTTCTAAGCTACACAAAAGCGGCATTTAGGGTCATTGGGGTCTAATATCATGACTTTCATTCTATGGGTAAAACCACTCTTCACATTATCTACTTTTATTACACAATAACAGTTTTGAAACGACAGTAAACTATGTCTGTATGAACTATTCCTTTCAAAGGCGCAGTGTGTATTTTTTAGCGGCATCTAGCGGTTAGGTTATTGCGAATATTATTGTTATTCATTGATCATTGTCTCAGGTTTATTCGCTGACTTAAGGGTTGGGTGATGTCTACCAAATTGGCATCGGACGAAGTCTACAGTGAAACATCATGATGGAAAGTGAAAGGCGATCGTTCATACGAAATCAGTATTTTTCAACACTGACAAGGAACAAAACCATACTCGTCTCTGCGGTTATGTCCATCTTGCAACTAAAGCTATCAAACAACCGTTTTCACTATGATTGCTAATGTTGGACTAACTTACCGGTCCAGCAGAAAACAGGCAACTTCGAGGTGCTTGTAGATATAAATCGCTCGTTCTAACGTTATAAAATCATAACGGCTTATTACGTAAGGTCTTTACACACCTCTGAAAACATAGTTTTGTATGTTATATTGCATTTCTGCCAATACGTTCTCCTAAATATTACACACTGCAGCTTTAAACAAAGCTTGTGAGCACCCACAAATCAAATTCTGCAGAAGTCTGTGGCATTTCCTCCAGAGTTCTGAGTGGGACACTCTGAGGTTGTTCCAGGTCACCGCTAGGCTTCCTGGCTCTTTAGCGAAATCTTTAGGATCTTTTTCCTCCCACCCTGCGCTGTTACTCAGGACTAAACTGACTTTCACGCTCGATCTCAACTACAAAAAGAGTCCACAACAGCAAAACAAAGGCCAGAGACACCCTTTTCTTTTCGACGTGCATTCTAATCGCCAGTCGTCCTTGAATTTTAAAGTGGGTTTTCTGCTCCTCGCTAATTAGACAAGCTTCCGCTGCCTCTTCTGCACTCTCTAATTAGATCTTTAACAACAAACAAGAGTCGACCTCTACACAGACTCCTCCATTTGTTAAATAGCTGAGCAGGGCGTGGGTTGGCGAACGTGAAACGTCCCCCACCCCCTCCCTCCGGCGGCGTCTTTGCACGCATTCCTCGAGTCGCAGATTGCCAGGACACCACAATGGCGGCTTCCTGTTCCATCTGCCTAATTCTGCCGATTACAGGATACTGGGAGAGGCAGTACACAAAGCCGACATTCACACACACAACGGATGTACACAGCTGCTTTGTTTATGCTGACATGGACAATTAGCCCTCAGCTGCACAAGGCGCTCAGTCGGGAAGGTCTTATCTAATAAAGGCAGGGAAAATTACCTTTATTGTTCAGGTAGATTGCCTCTAATGATAGTGCCATCAGTGTAAAAGGATATGAATAAAATGAGGCTGAAAAGAGCTCTTCAGTTGGATGGCAAGACAGCAGAAGCAGCCATCTGGGAGTGAGCCGCTGCCTGATTATCTTCCTCTGCTCATTTTCTTTTCAGAGCATACAAATGATTTACTTTCGCTTGAGCAAAGGTGAGAAACAGAGAGGGATCGGACAACGCTGCTCTGACATCAAAGTTAGAGAAATAATAGCTTTCCTCTGATCTTTCTAAAACAACACATGTTCTCTCGCAGAGCGCTGGAGAGGAAGCGAGTGTCTCCTGGGGGGTTGTGGTGATGTGGGTGTCTGCCGCAGAAATGTGTTTAGGCTGCATGGCACAATGTGTGTGCAAATTAACGGTCTGCTAATGAACACCAATCGAATGCTGTTTTAGTTGTGTGGACATCTGCTGTAGCGCTTCATCAATAACACAATATTCCAGCACATCACCAGAGATTGATAATTTAGCTGGCAGCATGCTAAAGCTGGAAGTCTCTGTTACAGTAGTCTGGGCATATGAGTAAATGAGAACAGCAATACCACTGCATGTGCCACAAATGTGCATTCCAGTTTAAAAAAGTCTGCCTTCAGTCTATTTCACATTTGCAGAAACTGTATGATTAGAATATAATGATAAAAAAAAAGATACATACGCGAATAATTAAATATAAATAAAATAAAATGTTTAAACTGATAGTTTACCAAAAACCTGCAAGACTTTTTCAGAGGCACGTTCAGGGCCCAGAATAGTAGTAAGGACATCTTTAAAACAGTCCATGTGACATTAGTGGTTCAGCCATAATTTTCTGAAGCTACAAGAATACCATGAGAATGTGGTGGTACTGTCATGAACGTGCAGCGGAGAGAAGAAACTGTTGAATTAAGATGTTATTGTTTTCTTTTCACACATAAAAGCATTCTCGTAGCTTCATATAAATATGGTTAAACCAGTTAAATAATACTTCTTAATAATTATTAATGATCAAAAAATAAATAAATGTTCAATAAATGTAAAAATTCCACATGAAAGTAAAATTGGCAAATGTACATATTGAATTTAAGGACATCAAAATGAATAGAATGCTACCATGACCTGATAGAAGTAACCTGGGGTTAAAGTGCTCACTGAATGGCTTGATCGAACTAGCAATCTTCTGTTCACCAGTTCTGACCACTACAGTACATTACAGCACTCCATGGACAGTATAGCAGAGAGTCTGAGGCCTGACGGGGCCCTTGCACTGAAATCCCATAATGGCTTTAGCACCTGACAGCAACTACTTAGATTCCATGGCAACTATAAACAGGAGAGAGACTGTGCGTGTGTGCAGGTGAGACTTCAGCTCAGCTCCCAGTTACAGTATCACTGTCGATCGTATCTTCAGTCCAATTATTAATATTCCAGCTATCAGTGCGAAACAAAAGACCCCTTCTTCCATTTGTTTCTCTTTTTTTCACTCTCTCGGTAGTCTAATTGGATGTAATTACTCATCTGCAAAACAAATGAGTGGGTCGGCGTTGCCGTGGCGACCGGATCAGCAGGCCCAGCAGTGCAAATCGTTCGCCGAGCCTCATTTCTGACGATAATTACCCCTCTCCCCTCTCTTTCACTCTAACCATCTCTCTCCTGAACAACAGAAAGGACTAGTACGAAGTTACAACTCCAGTTGACAATGTTCTACTTGTTTTCTTTTTCCCCCCTGTATCTCTGCATGCAGTCAGCAGTGGGGCGGCTCTCTGTGAGTGGATAACGGCTCCCCTCGCTTCCACTTTACCAGATCACAGAAGTGACCTCAAACTGCCTCTCTCTCTCACGAACACACACGTCAAACAGTCTAAGAGCTTTCAATCACATTCACAATAAAACACAGGCCAGTGTCTCTCTTCTGCCACTTATGTGGCTGAGCTGGTTAAGAGTGCATTATCCCACACACACACACACAAACACCCACTCAAATCCCTGCCGGCCATTCCAATAAGCCACTTCATGGTGGTTGTCAGTTAGTCCGTCATATTGGCCCCCAAATTAGCTTTGAATTTCAGAGCAGCTGTAATTAGCCTCTTCATTTCCACCTAAAGTCAATTTAGAAAGGGGGAAAAAAAGCCCACCCGTGCCTGGATTTAGCTTTCACTTTCCATTTAAAACAGTCCTTTTTGACCGAACGGCTGGCTAATTAACATCACTAGAACCCCTTTTCCGTAAGTGGTGACATTTAATAAATAATACATATTTAATGTCTTGTCATTTTGGTGCTCAGAAAGGCTTTGCTAATGAATTTTAACACATGATTTATTCGGGCATTTTCTGCCGTGCTCTCAGGTCTCTCTCGATGCTTTTCTCTGGTTGAATGACAAAGTAACCTCACAAATCCAGGACGGTAGATCTAAATTAGTGACGGCTCAGTTACAAAGCTTTTGACACTGAGCGTTATGATTTGTAGATGCACACAGCAGGAAGACACCCATCATGCACCTCATGTTTTTTTTTTAAGTGACAAAGTTTTAAAAGTCCTTTTGCTTAGCAAAATGAAGTGTAGCGTTAGTTGTGGCAGGTCACGTTAGTCAAGCTTGCATCAGCTGACTCTCAGCTCAACCCTATCTACCTATAGGAATACAACACCTACCTAAGCATCCATATACTGTATAAACTCCTTCAGTATTAGCAGCAGTTTTTGCATTGCTCAATAGCCAATTACCCTCCTCCATCCCCAACTCCCCCTCTGTCAGTAAAGATCCAGCCTTCGGAATCTCCTTGAATCAGACCAATTATAAAATGTATACTAAAATGATTGAAGTTTAACTGAATCTGCGATGCATTCGTTGGCACTGTTCGGTTTACCCTCGCTGCTCTCCCTACTCTCAGCAATACTAGACTGCATGGATGCACAGAGAGTTCTTGCTCAGAACAGAACCATGCCGCCAATCCAAACTATGTGCTAATTGTCAATCATCTTTGATGACAGTGGTCCTGACAGATCTGAAAGATGAGTTATCTAGACCAGCTTCATCTGTGTTTTGTGTGTTTTCAAATTGTTCTAAAGTCCTACATTTTTTGAACAATTAGAATGTTACATAATTTTAAATATACCACACAGACAGAATATAGTATATAAATTAGGGGTGGGCATAGATCTTTTTTTTTTTTTATCTAGATTCATTTTTAAATGAATCTCGATTTAAATGGCTCATTTGAATTCTGCCAAAGGCATTCAGAATAAGTGTGCTACCTAAATAATAGGGCTGTAATGATACACCAAACCCACGATTCGGTTCGTATGACGATTTTTTTCGTGGGGGGTGGGAGAAAAAAACAATTTTTAAAACAATTTGCGCCCAGCTTGGTAATAGATAATGGGGCTCGAGCACACGGAGTAAATACTTGAACCCCTCGTTATCGACAACCGAAAATGGTCGCATATCTATGGCGGCAAATCTACGCCAGTAATACTGGTAAAACTGCTCTTTGCCACTTCAGAAGGTATCAAAACTTGGGTATGATTACTTCATACAAATCAATCGAACAAGACTTCAGCTCTAATGGGAAAACACAGTGGCTTCAGTTTTGCAGATCTCAGCAGAGCGACCCATTCTGGGGCTGTTGATGGGGGGCTTTGCGGCTGTAACGTCAGGTGCTTTTAATCTCACCTCATATACACAAGCCAAAACAGCCCTCCACAGAGATGCTTTTCAAGGCTCACAGAGCTTGTTGGGATGAAATGGATAATGATCTCAGATAATGTGAGGTATTTTGCCAAACAGAAGCATCTTCATGCCCGGGCAAGCGGGCAGGCGGCCCACTGTAGCAGAGCAGAACGTAACAACATCTCATCTGCTCCCTCAAATTCAACCTTGTAATACTACAATGCTCCTATCTGTTAATTAACACAAACAGACCTGAACCCATGCAGTGTACCAACAGTTCTGTGGGAAAAAAAATGAAGACCAGCAGATTTGGTAGGACACTGGGGTTAAATGCAGCAACCGTTGGCCATTGAAAAGCACTGACACAGGACTGCTTATTCAAAAGAACATAGCTTAACACTGCACACTCCCACAATACACCAGGGCACAGGAAACTGCCTCCACTGCACTCCATCTGCTGAGCAAACTCATCACTTTCGACTGATCTGTTAGTGTCTAACGACAACTTCCAACTCACTGGGGAAAGAGGAGATAAAGACTGGAGGAGAGATGGAAATAGTAGATGGGGGGATGGAAAGGTGCACATGATGAGGTGAACAAAAAGAAAGAGACACACACACTGGATTCCTTTCTGCTTTAATGATCAGGAATAGATCGATTCGCATATGGCAACCTCTGGAAAAACAAGCATCTCGTGATCCTCCTTTGAGAGACCACTGCTTGCTCTGAAAGGGACAGAGAGATCCAGAGGGAGATGTCTCAGCAAAGCAGGAAAGGACGAGGCACATCAGTTGGAGACACTGCCGTTCACCAGGGAGACATGCCTCCAGAAGGCTGCGAGGCTCCTCAGTGGAGCCAACAGTCTCTCCCTTCACTCTGTCAGGTCCAGGGAGACAGACCTCCACCTGAATCACTGAAACTCTCACTTTAACAGGAAACGGCAGCAAAAAGAGCACTACAGAATATAGATGAGGGCTTGAGTACGTTCGTGAAAGCAATTCACCAAGACAATTTCCTCTTAAGTGCAGTCGTACTAGGCCAAAAAACTCCAACTCAAAGGAAACAACTACAGTGTGTTATCAAGTCTTTGAGATGTTTAGTCTGTAAGTAGTAGTATAAAGTTCACATTATTGTCGGAGCACCATTACTGTTGAGACATGGCTTTAACATTCTCTAGTGCTCTGAACTCTTTTATGCATTTAATGTCATGTTCAAATTCAACTTATTACGACCATATCTGACATTTAGAAGTGCGTCCACTGATTATCTGACAATTTGCATGACATATCATTATATGATATATGTGCGTCTTTATACTTCATGTTGTACAATACAGTGCTGGAGGCATATCTCGACCATTAGAAAACATTAGCTACTTTTCCACTGCTCTTCAAGTTGCAGTTGCGAATTGAAAATGCGCCCAATGGAAAATGTTTCTATGTGTTTGACTACTCTTAAACCTGTATCACTTCAAGTTCTTGAGAGATTTGATCACCTGAGGTGGATATAGCACTACAGAGTCATTCACATAAGAGGGCACTAAAACAAACACTTCCCAGGCCACAATAAAGTTCAGGTTCAAGATAGGATCTGCTCCTGGCGGTGCCCTGTTCTGATTGGCATTAACCCGGGAAGGTTGCTAAGCAGAGAACAGACTGTAGCCAGTCACTGCAGAGAGATTTATCTTGTTCAACGAAGATGCAATGGAAGCCATGAAATGACAGATTAGGACACATGACGAGTGAATAATGTGAAAGGGGACACTAGTGAAGGTGAGTGTTTGTGTGTTTTCGGCGGTGGGGGAGCAGTGGCCACTCAGAACACAGGCGGTAAAGAGTGTTTACCTGGCCCTGCGTTCTGTGGGTACGCCATGTAGCCGCTTCTTCCCTGGGTCGCCCTACCTGAGCCTCGTGCTGCTGCCACTGCTGCCGCCGCCACGGGTCCATACGCCGTCGCCGGGAAACCTGACGAGAGAAGAAAATGATTTACTAGTGCACTTCATCTCAATCAAATTTACAGCTACGTGAACGCAGCAGAACATCTCTATTCATACTAATGCAACACACATGGGAGAGATGCTACATCATCATTCAAATAATTACATATAAATCAAAAGAACTTAAATATAATTACTTGTTTAAAGTGGCGCTAGCAGGACTGATCTACAGCCTCTCTCTCTCTTTCATGGCAACATTTTTTAATTACAGACAGCACAGGAAGGAACCATGGAGGAACCATCAGCTTTTTCTTTCACACACCGGCTCAGAAAAATGCGACATATTAAAGTTAATTTACACTCACTTTAGATGGCTTTCACAGTAACTCTCTAATGTGAGGCGAGCAGCACAGAATTATGGGTATTTATAAAAACGATTACTCCACTGGGAGGACAAATGTACTTGTTTGCCTGAACACCACTAGAGGATTTAACACAGCGCCTGTCTTCTCTCATGTGTTAGCAGAGTTGACTGAAATGCATCAGAGCTCAATCCATCAGTGGGATCATTTGTATAGTGGACATGGAGCGTGAGCGGACAGAGCAGAGCTGAGAGCAGAGGATTGTTGGGATTAATTGCTTGCAACTGAGTGCCTATTATCTCATTGAGAAGCATCAGAGGACATGCGGTTCTCTTTAAGGTCCATAATGGCAGGTAATAATGACTGTGTGTGTGTGTGTCCATCTAAATGTGCTTCTTGGAAGTTTATGAGAAAAAAATTAATCAGCCGTTGCTGATTTCTACTCAATACCGAACAACCAGGCAAACTCTGAATGGCATTGTGTTTCACAGCAATTGCAATTTGTTTGTGGTAAACCGAGACCGCTGAAGAATCTACATATTTAACAACAGTCACGAGTTCAGTGTTCAAACAATTTAATCATAATCATCATGATTGTAGAAGGCAACTAAAAACCCACCAGGCCAGAGTATCTTCGGCTCTATTATTTCATAACAAATGTAATTACAGTCCCGGCACTTTAATGAAGGCATGTATCTGCGTCTGACAGCTGTTCATCAGAGCAGTAAAGACTTACAAGGGGGTCTAACGCCCATATACAGCATGTCATTAGACCAGACTGTAACCCACAATTCAGAAGGCAGAGAGGCTTAGCAGGTAAAGATTTGAGGCCGGTAACTCAATGTTTGCAGGTTAGATGGGGTGGGGGAAAGAAAGAAGTGTGCTGAAAATGTGCCAAAATGAAAAAAAGTAAGAATAATAATGAAAGATAGATAAATAAATGAATAAACGAAATGTAATTTTTAATTTGTTAAAAATGACAAATTAAAATATAGCTGCAAGCAGCAATTACTGGGCTTCAAGCAATTTAAGTCTGAAAACTTTACATCTGACACTTAAGCACGTCGAACATGGACAACAGAATCCCAGATTCACACACAGACAGAGAAACACACAAAGAAACTAAGAAATTGATGAACGGTTTGATTGACAGCAGTCCTTCTTGAGGCAAAGTTGCTCAGAATGAGGAGACCTATCATATGACATCAAGTGTTTGTGTGAATAAATGAACATATTAACGTGTTTTAAAACCTGAGATCATTTTCTTAAGACATTTTGTGTTTTTGAGGCAGCTTTAACTGTTATAGCGCCGCCTATGGTCCGGTCTTCATGAAACTTTGGATACCTGTTGAGAGTCATGTGAGACATGTTCTTCGTAAAGTTTTGAGTTTTTGTTTACACTTCATAGGCCTTAGGGTTCTTTTTTTAATAATTACTAATATTCACTGTGCACAGAATATTTCTGCAGTGGTTTGGTTGCAATCGGGGGAAAAACCTAGGACTATTTCGCAAAAGTAGATTTCGGGCATGCGTCGAATTTGCGGAAAAAGCAGTGCGTAGACCTAATTTCGCAGTGACTGTTTTTGATTTCCGTGGATCCAAGGATTACAATGATGTAAAGTTTTTGAGTCTACGACAAGCAGTTTAGGAGTTATTAGCCCTAATGCGTTTTGGATCGCTGTAGCCCCCCCATGGTCTGATTGGGCTGGTTTTCTCCGCCTGAGTAGCGGAACAAGGCTACCACCATCTGACTACGGTTCAGCTCTCTAGCCCTTACCGTTTGGACTGCACGATCAGTTTTAAGGCAGAATAATAATAATAATAACAATCTTTAGAATTACAATAGGGTTTCAGTGCCATGCTCTCGAACCCCTAATAAAACATTAAGAATAGAATAAAATTAGGAGGAAATTGGTCATATAGCTACTGAAAAACAAAACAAAACAAAAATGAATCAAATTAAGAGAAAATTTGCCATATGGCCATTCAATAAAATTTTTTAAATAGGTGACATATGCCTAACCTCAAAAAAAGAGAAAATAAATGGAAAAAAACTAAACGTAGGCATGTGTATAATAGTCAATTAGTGCGGCACAAAAAGAAAAAAAAGCCATAAAAGTAGCAAAAATAAAACGCTTCCAGATTAAGGATGGTTATAGATAATACCAAACCTCAGTGGTCTCTACAGTTTAAATTACGCATGTCATTTCCTGTTTCTTTCCTCAGCTCATTAATCTCTTCACAAAACAGAAATCAGTATGCTAATGCTAATGGAGGTCACGCGTCCCTGCCTCTCTTTCGCTCTGCTCGCTGTTGCCGAGCACAAGTGTCCTTCACCGAAGTGTCACAAGTCATTTGTGCTGCCTTCTCCCCCTCGTCTCTTTCTCTGCACAGCATCTTCTGTCCCCCAGCGGCCTCTCTCCCTTCGTCAAAGTTAACGCTGGAACAAAGTTCTTGCGAGAGATTAACTTTGCCGGATTAGGTGGGTTAATTATTAGATCTCGGAGGCTCATTGTTTTGTGTTTCCGCCGTGAGAGGCTGCTTGAGAAAGCCGCTGCAGCATTAAATCAATTTCATGGGCTTTTCATTACAGTCGAGATAACGCCAACATTTAGCATTCAGTTTTATGGCGTTATTTGAATCTGCTCCAGCGTATGGGCTGATGGGAGAGGAAAACCCTGCTGAGAGTGCACAAGGACACATTGGTCTCCCTGCTTCCTCCAGAGCCCCCTGGGCACCGTAAAACCACACAAATGGACCCTGAGGGAGCACAGAAGTGGTCTACGACACTGAAAGAGAGAGGAAGAGGAACATTGATGGGAGGAAGAAGGAAGGAAGGAATTTTGACTCCTATACGAGACTGCTGGGGAGGACAGTTTCACACAGAAAACCCTAGAAATCAATGCCTTCAAAGCAGATTGTTCTTGTTCTTACAGAAAAAATCTTTCAGTTAAGCAGAGAAAAAGAAAGATGTTACAACGGGAACTTTTGGAAACAGCTGCTGAAAACAGCCACATGTCCTGAAATTAGGCTATAAATACATCTGATGTGAGCCTACACACACACGGTTTGTGTTCTATCAAGCAACACGGAGCTGTGAAATGACAAAATCTGTGCCTTCATCTTTCCTTCATTGCCCACTTTGAAAGGAAAATAAAAACAATGAAAGCTGCCATAATAAGAGCTGGGAAAGGCAGCAGCCTTGGGTCTCTTTTCATCTGTGCAGCGAGTGACCTGTTGTTGCTGTCCATATGAAAAAAATGATGCGCCGTTTGTAGTCATGCGAAAGCTTTTCATGCGATATCAAAGGTGGAATCTCAGGAGCCTTTGCCACAGGTGGTGTCTATATGAACACGCATACATATAAACACATCTTTACTTCCTACACGACAGTCTCAAATGCTCACAAGAGCCATTATGAATGGGTTTCTCTCAACAGGTGTCTGAACCAAGATCGGTTTTCATACAAGAGAGATTTTGGCCAAAATGAAACCATTTACTGTGCTGGATCTTCATTGTAAAGTCTTCTGACGTTTGATTAGGGGACAAAAAGTCATTTTGCCAGGCAGATTAAAGGGCTCAATCTTTTTTTAGCTACCTTCATACACCATTAAACTTAACGATAAAAGAGGGGCTAGAAATCTCCAGAAAGAGCCCTGGACATCACAAAACCTTCAAATGTCACCAGCACAGCAATGAGAGACGATTTTATGGGGATGAGGACAGCCGTGACTGCGCAACTCCAACAAGAGTACGATCTCATCTCACCGATCTTCCTGTTTTGGAAACATATGGGCCGTAAATCATGTGTGTGTGTAATGGAGAGAAGTATAGTTGCACTGCTCTGAAGCAGATGTCATGGAGGTGACGTGCATTTCCTACCACTCATCTAATCATAAAACAAAACCACCTCTTCGCATCTTTCCACAGATCGGGCCCTTGTGCCGAAACGCGATCAAGCAGGCCGAACTTTGTTGTCGAAAATAAATCATTTCTTGCCCAGACACAAGAGCCGAAGCGCTTGGCCTGTTTCTAATGGAAATGTTTCCAGGATGATGGTTTCTGCCGACCTTAGGTGAAGATTTTAAATGTGTAAAGTATAGCCAATCCTACTTTCCATGAAAAAAAACTAAACAAAACTGAATTTATGTGAAATATAACAAAAACATACGATATATTCTAGGGTTTCTGGGTAACAGGTGTCAGTGTTGATCCACTGAGGACTCAAGGAGCTCAGGGTGTCAGCAGGAAGAACTCCACCCTTTTAATGAGCAGCCCGTCTTGTTAGCTAGAAGCACTTAGTTTCAATTAGCAAAGCCACCTCATTATTACCCAAGTAAACACTTCTAATTTGTTATGCATTTTAATGACCTTCACCAAACACTTAAGAAACATCTTTAGGCATTAAAAAAAGACATCTAGGAAAGACATTGACTACTAGAGCAGCATGGCTCGGTGTAAAAATCTGTGGGTTACTTTAGAAGATCTGAAGAGCTTTCATGATGAAAATTAGTAAAAAAAATTGATGTGATATAGATGTGTTTTTATAATATACAGATTATCTATGTATTAACCATTTTTAAATTACATGAAAACAGCCAAAGATTGCATTATATCTGTAAATACGGGAAAGCAAGTAACACAAAGATTCAAAATTCAATGCACAGCCAAGATGATTCAAAAACAGCATAAAAAAAAAGAAGGGCAGAACGGCTCTCCTCAAGTCTCCTTACAGATTGCTGATTTCCATAATGACAGCCGAGACGGAGAGATCACTGGGTTTGTCACTGGCTCATTCATGATCTCACACGGATTCAGACTTGTGTGAGAGAGAATTACTGACTTTAAGTTGTGTGTGTGTGTGTGTGTGCGTGTGTTCCACTGCTGTCCTGTTTCAGGGTTGATTTCTCGTTTCAGTACCAAAGCAACAGCAAGAGAGAGACAGATGTTGTTGTAGTTTGATTTTTATGGTATATCGGTGTCAGGTGCCGTCACATAAAGATGAGTAACTGTGCAAGAGTTTGAAGCTCACCACAGATCAGAGCGCAGCGAGAACGTGTGTGTATGTTTATGTGAATGGGACTGACAGAGTATGTGTATCTTCAGTCAACGCTGTCAAATATAACTGATGACTATTCTGAATAGAAATGTCTGAACATCTACTAAGCTCTGTGAGAAAGAGAAAACTCCCTCCACATACACCTCTCAGTAATATGTTGATGTGTGTTGCTATCAATAACAAAAACCAAGACAAAAATCGCTAATTTATTTATTTTTTTAACTAAAAGATGTTTGAAACAGAACAAAAACTACAACGGAAAGACCAACGTCCATCAAAACATCCATCAGAAAACCCATTAAATCTGCTCATGATATCAGCAGGCAGGTGGCCATCCACAGGACACTCATATCAACTAATATCTGCCGCCAGCTGCAGAGAAATGTACTCACCTTCACGCCTCTAACAAACACACACCATTCACTCACGTTGTCATGCACTTGCTTCACATGTGTGCATGTGACAAGCTCCCAAAATGATGCTGATTTACACAACAGTTTGCAGTTTCAGAATGAGATAGACAGGTAGATGGTTACACAGACAGACTCACCTGGAAACTGGTAACTGTAGCTAGGAGAAAATCCGGTGTATCCACGACCGTATGTTGCCACAATGTTCGGATAACCTACAAACACACATATAGACAGAAATGACATCAGCTCTGTAGGATGAAAATCACGCTTAACCCTTAACCTTGGTCAACCAGGAACTAGTAATTTAGACATGTCTGAATGAGGCTGTGTATATGTAACACTGTCACAAGAGCAGCAGCACTTGAAAGGGAGGATAAATATCACAACAGTATGTTTTCAAGCACATGAGCGCTTTAAATGAAGTGGCAACTTCAGGGAATTTCACTGCCATCTGTTTTTCTCTGAAGCTGCTCTGCCGAGAGAAAAGAGAGAGAGAGTGATTCTGATGTGGGTTATTCTTGGCCTTATTTTCTCACGTTTTCTCTTTGAAATTTACATGCTGTATTAATTTCGTGTTTTTCCCCAAACAAGAATGTGAAACAGCAGTCGCCACTGCTCAGTAATAAATCACGACTCCAAACACACACCTTCGTGCAGAGCTGGCATGTGCGCACTTATGATTTCCCAAACCTGTCACGAGTCACTCAATATCAGTTGACAGCAATGAAAACACTTTTGACAGCTCTCACAGAATACACGGCTAAAAAAGGGTTCTTCCAGGGAGGAAATACATGACTCCGGAAGCTCAACAGAACATCTCTCCCACCCTGCTTTAGTATGCATGATTGTTGTATGGACGTGCCTAAAAAATATGTTGTACTCTTAAAGTGAAGAGAAAATGAATCATCAGAAAGTAAGGATGCGCCGATATGTTTGCGTTTTGTTAGTAAAGCCAGTCCTGTAATCAGCGGTAAATGCCATCAGGTGCGTGATTTCACATTGAGCCGTATATACTACACACA
>JAUMHQ010000065.1:12683761-12698162 GCA_032361165.1 Enteromius paludinosus | reverse complement strand
AGCTGTATGCCAAAATCATCAATATTAAAATAATAAAAGGCTTGAACTACTTCAGTTGTGTGTAATGAATCTAAAATGAGATCTAAATATGAAAGTCTAATGTTTATCAGTACATTACAGAAAATAATGAACTTCATCACATAATTTTTTGAGAAGGACCTGTAGTACCTTTATAGTTATGACTATAGTTATGTGAACAAGTATAAAAAGAACAATTTGGCTGCTGCTAGCTGGCATGTCGGAAAGCTATGGACTGCAGGAACAAGAGAAGAACCCCCTGATGCTCTGAAGAGAGACAGCAGGACTAATCAGACTTAAAAAGCTGGTGAACTGATGGAGAAATCTCCTCTTGTTCACGCCTTCCTCTCTTTCTCTCTGAGATCTCTCTGTCTGTGTGTGGTAGATAGACACCCGGTGAGATGTTCAGCGAGGCAAACAGGTTCACCATCACGACACAAGGTTTCTCTGGGTCAGGGAGAAGTTCACATCTCTTGTTCTCTTCGACAGACTGTAAATAACATCTAGTTATTGGAAAGTAAAGTCTGAACAAGAAGTTTAAGGGACTGTGGTGCTACAGATTTCCAATAAATAATTAAAGAGAAATATTTAATCACTTAATGTTAATAATATTTTGTGATATTCAATACATTTTTATAAATGTCATACAAAATGCCACATCCCTACAAGCAGCATCAAACAAAAGGCAACTTGTTTGTTCATAACCTAGTTTTGAAATTTAGTTTTGAAATGACTCTGTACTGTGATCGCATCGCTCGCCTATGGCAGTTTACTCCAAGTGTGAAAACAGCCCCAATCTCTGTATGTGTAGCTCCACTGGTCAGCAATAGTGCAAAGCGAGGAAACAATCAGGTCTCGTCGTTTCCCATAAACAAACAGCCTATTCCACCATCAGACTTATTTACCTTATATTAACGGTTCGTGCCAGACTGCCAAAGAGACAATCAGGACAGAAATGAGAGGTCGTGCTGCCCTCTGAACAATAGAACCACATGATGGACTATCAGTGAAAAATCGATCACATGGCTCTGTGCTCACAGATATATCTCTGAGCTCAGGAACAACCTGTCTGTGACGGAAGATCATCTTGAGGGGTTTGGTATTCTGTGCTACCCCACAGCTGTCCCGTGAGCTCAGGGCATACGCATGGACAGCATGCAGGGATGAGTATCAGTGTGAGAGAGATCCTCAGAGAAGACCCCAGCCAAACCGATCCTTTCCACCACACCGCTCCTGTCAGCCACAGAGCTCCTGAGAGCCCAGCAGGGGCGGCACAGAGCCAGGGGCCGTTTCTCTTTGTGCAAAAATTCCTCCCATCAACTCATGCTTCTGCTCAGTCAGGTGTATATTTGTACGAACCATTCTTCTAAATAAAAAAATTACTATTAAAAGTAGGGTTGGGTATCGATTAGGGTTTTTTCGATACCGGTGCCAAATCGATTCTTTTAAAACGGTTCCGGTGCCTAAACGGTGCCTGAATCGATACTTAAAAAATAAAAATGGTAACACTTTATAATAACTGCACACTATAAATCATTAGTTAAGCATTAGTAAACAATCGGTTCATCCTTTATAAAGCATGGTTCCACCATTGATAGTCATTAGTAAGCAGTTTATAAATACAGCTATAAATGTCTTGTTCTTGATTTATAATCATATCTATTACAAAGGAGATCAGTTATCTTCCAAACAGAACAAATTCATTTCAAGATGCAAATAAATATGAAACTGTACAACTGTTCACTTGAATAATTTATCATGAAATTGCATGAAAGGTTTAAAAAGTCTATTAATAAAGTATCTGAAAAAAAGATTTACTCTATGAACAATACATTAAATTACATTAAATAAAGACAAAATCAATAATAAATGAATAAATAAAATAAGCTTATGAAACAATAACTAACATATGATCCAATGCCATGTCTCAAGTCAAGTGAATAAATCATCTTATAACAGGCATCCAATACTGACTTTCGGAAAAGGGGAATAACCAATGACATTTGAGATTACAACTAAAACAGCAAGCCCCGCCCCACGACTGACAAAAAAAAAACATGTTCGCGCGAGAAGGTGAGAGAAGATCGAGCGCAAGAATAATCGCGCTCAGATGACATACAGTATCATGTGTGCACAGGGCTTAAAATGAGCTTGCGGGCTCCCAAATGATGTACCACACGCGCCAGCATCAGTGGTGCACTCGCTTATTAATGGCATAGATTTGTTGGGATTTTCGTTCAGGCTCGACACCGAAATGAGTCACCGAAATCCGCGTTTTGATTCAGTTTTGTACATACTGGTTACTTACATATGGCGCTTTTCCACTGCATAGTACGGTACAGTTCAGTACAGCTCACTTTTGGGGGGGTTTTCCACTGGGAACAGTACCTGGTACTTGGTCCTTTTTTTAGTACCACCTCAGGCGAGGTTCCAAGTGAGCTGTACAGTTACCAAAACGTGACGTGTAAACTCTGCTGGTCACTGACTGGCCGGAGAAAATCGGCATTACTGCGTCACTGAACTTGCGACACAAGAACGCTAGATTTAAATCAGCACAGTGAGTGAAGGATCGGACGCAACTGTTTTGTTTGAAGAGGTCTATTGAGGAAGTACAGACGTTCCTCTCGTTGATAGCCGAGGAGCGGATCCAGCGAGAGCTTGATGGGGCGACGCGAATGAAAAATACTCTATTGTTGTGTGTTTGTTTGTGGCGTGTTTACGAGGATGTCACGGCAGTAGAGGTGGCGCAACTATAACGACACGTGAATAATACCGCTCTCTCAAAAGCGGTATTAAACTGCATGGAAACGCAAACCGTGCCGAACTGAGCCGTGCCGTGCTGTAACGAGCCGTGCCGAGCCGAGTCGTACCACGCAGTGGAAAAGCGGCATTAGGTACCCGTGCCATACTGGTACCGAGTTTCGGTACCCAACCCTATTTAAAAGACATTTAATTATGCACTACTTTTCAAATGTTTGGGGTCAGTAAGACCCAAACCCATGAGCACAAACCCCAAGACCTCGTTTATCTTTGGAACACAAATTAAGATTTGATGAAATCAGAGAGCCATCTGACCCTCCATAGACAGCAACACAAATTAAATGATCCCAGGTCCACAATAGTTAAGTAAATTATGTTATTTTAGTTTTCTTGCAGGATTCTTGCAGCATAGCAAAACTGAAGCTGAGCCACTGATGTCACATGGACTGTTCTACCAATGTATGTTTCTGGATCTGGGATCATTTCAGTTGTGTTGCTGTCTATGCACATCAAAAATATTTTAATTTGTGTTCCAAAGATGAATGAAGGTCTTACAGGTTTGGAGTGAAATGAGGGCGAGTAATTAATGACAGAATTGGCATTTTGGAGTGAAACCTTTCAGTAAAAACAGTAAAACTATGATGATGTACTATGACATTTATTCCTGTCATGGCAAAGATGAATATTTAACTATCATTACCCCAGTCTTCAGTGTCATATGACCCTACAGAAAGCTTTCTAATATGTTAATTTTTATTATTATCATAAATATCAAAAGGCAGTTGTGCTGCTTTTTGTTTATATAATTGTGGGAATTGATCTGCATTTTCTGGAGTGTTTGATTAATAGAAACTTCAGAACAAACAGCATTGATTTAAGATAGAAAATCTTTTATACTATACTTTTATAAATGCCTTTATAAAGTTTAATATTTATAGTTTTTAAAGATTAGCATTTTGAAGATTAATTTATTAATATTTAATAACATTTAATCCTTATGTTTTTTTAGGTTAATAATAGATAAATAACTAATAATGCATTAATGCATTAAAGCCATCTAGACATGTTATGTGACATTTAAGGTGGGTACAGTAAAACTCTTCATAAAGCATATAAAAATACTGGATATTTATATAATCTCTTTCAAATTAGAACCAGACAAACATGACAAACCCAGCGATTATGAGATGCAGATGTTGCATATACAGTCTATGGGCAGCGGAGGTATGAGGCTGAGACTAGGCATTTCCCATCTAATTTCAAGGGAAAAACATGTATTTGCTATCTGAAAGCAAACACTGGCAGCCCATCTGCTGGTTCTGCCCAATGCTGGGCGGCCTGTGGGGTGATAATCCTGATTTAATGAACTCAACTTGTGCCAGTTACCTCTCTCTCTCTCTCTCTCTCTCTCTCTCTCGCTCTTCTCTCTTTTTAGCCCCATCAGTCATGATGGAGCCATTTATAAACGAAGGAGAGAGGGGAAAGTTTCTGACTCTTGTTGACATGTTCACACACACATGCACACACACAATTTCACGCTTTCTGGCCACTGCCCAACACTTTACACTGTTTACACACACTCGCAGCGCTTACAACCGCATGCTGTTAGGATTCTGCTAAATGGGAAATAAAATATTAATCCCTCAATCACCTTCAGAAATTGAAAACGGGCAAAGCACTTACCATTTTATTATTGATTTCGTGAAAATGAATTTCACAGACTTTCTCTACAATGTCTTCATTCTCGAACGTTACGAAGCCAAAGCCTGCGGAAAGAGAGACAGAAACAGAGGAAGAGTCAGTCGTGTGTCTTTTGAACTCAAACTCCGACAGCGTGGGGAGTTCAGATCTGAACGGACATTGTCTTCTTGAAAGCCAAGCGCTGATGAAATCTCTCTGACGACCGGGAAGACGAGGGGGAAAACGGACAGCAGAAAAGCACAAAGACTGTTAATGAGATTCATAGAGCCACATCTGAATTTCATTAAATGCGTTCTGCGGTGCCTTCATTGAAATTTCACCGTATAACAAGCTCCCGTTTTAATGTAAATGCAGGGCCGGATATCCCTGAATCCATCTCTGACCGTGGGATTGTCTTCTTTTTTTCATATTTATGAAATAAGAAGTTTAACCCTTTCAGCTTATCCAGGCTTAACAAGGATTTGGCTGTGCTTTTATTAAAATGAGAGAAAGAGAAACGCTTTTCTCCGCTGCCGAATATGCGACTCACGAGTGGAAATGATTTTCTATTCCTGGGTGTTAAGAGGAGGCCAACGGTGAGAACACAAAGGAAAACAACCAGAGAGGAAGATAAACACTTTACTCACTGTTTGTTTATAAAGAGAAAATGCTCTTTCAGTCGCGCAGCGCACACAAACACTATTCTGATCATCTCACAAGAGCTGTGAGCTAGAGAGACTCGCAGAAAAGCGGAGGTTTGATTGAATGAGACGGCATAAAGTGTGTTCAGATGCTTCTAATGGCTGCTGTTTGTGTCTGTGTAGTCTAGCCCAGATCAGGCAGACCTTTAATGAGTCATGTGCTTTCTTCATACTATACACTTTCACACCTACACCCCTGTTAAGAGTTATGAAACATGCCATTTCTAAACTGACTGATGACTGTAAATAAAAATGACCAATAGAAGTAAAATAATAAACACTTTTTTTATACAACTGCTTTAGACACATAGGTACAGATTAAAATCTTTTCGTTCCCTAAGAAACAGAGCTGTTTTGTATGTCCTACAGAAGGAAACAACCCCAAATCTCCTGCCTTCCACACAAGAAAACTACTGGAGTCATTTTTCCAAAGGTAGTGCTTTATTTTGTCCTGACCCTAATTCTTATCTTCACCTTTTAAAAGATGAAAGATCTACGCAGGGCTATTCTCTCCTCCAGCGGTCAGCTGGGCGTCAGAATAAAAGCGTGAGGTCAAAGGTCAAGCACAGCAGACTGTAGCAGCATGTGGACGTTCCAGTGATATGAGGAGATAACAGACCATACGACAAAAAAAAAAAAACCACACACACTGCTCTGAGAGAAACAGAGGACACACACTCATAACACAGGACTGTAATAGAGTTCGATAATCATTTATAGCCCATTTAATATGCAAAGAGGTTAGCCAATCATAGAATCGCCTGAAGTCATAACATTGGTTGCACTGCAGTATGCACCTCTAAAGGAAACAGATACCACACGTCATTGCTCATTTGCATAAAGCTGAACTTTCGCTCATGTCACTTCAAATTTCCAAATTGCTTTTGGTCTGATCATCTATCTCTCTGTTCTTGTAGAAGCAGCTTTTGTCAGTTTGCTAATATTGAGAGCAGAGGTGTGTGTATGTGTGTGTGTTGCCTGGAGGGTGATCTTGAAAACGAAGAAGAAAAGACCGCCGACAAATCAGCCATCAGGAGCCATTTGTCACTGCAGATTTCAGACAGAGAAACACATACACCTGCGCTCTCTAGAGAACTCTTACGTCACAGTGTGACCACAACACCCAGGCGCTGCTAAATCTGGACAAGCTCCCGGGCTTCATGGCATTCTGCGATTCCACCAAGAGTCTGAAGGGGGCAGTGCTGTGATAACTGAGTCTCTGGGACAGTCTGACCTCTGTGTTAACAAAACACCCACTCGCTTTCGCACACGATAAAGCGCACGCACACACAGCGCAGAGAGTCTTCCAAGTCTCAGCACACCCTGAAGAGCCAACACTTTAGAGAAGAAACATATGCTCATCTCAGCTGAGTGTGGCGTTCGCTCCATTCCCTGGTGTGGCGGCTCCCAGAGCTTCATTCGCTCAAACAGATGTGAGAGAATCTGGAAAAGAATTGAGGCTGATGTCTCTGTTTTACTTAATGATGATGCAAACTCATCCTGCTACGGGACGAAACAAGACAAGCCTCTCTAGTGTTAAACAAGCAGAAGTTAGTTTTAGATTTGGATCATCTGATCCAGTTTGTGCATGATAAGAAACCTAAATATGGCCAACTGGAATCTGACTGGCTGGCTTTGTTTCTATGAGTAAAGTGCACAGATTTTCATTGCTCTGCAGAGAGAACAAACATGCTTTCAACACCAAATATTAGTACGATATCAAGAGTTTAGAGTTAAGTAAACAGGACAACCCCTTCACCAATTCTTTGTGATCCCAAATTCTACAAGCATTTTCCAATTATATCTTTGCTGTCATTTACAGATGTGTAACTTTTATGATATCCTCGAAATTGATTGTAGCAGACCATAATGGATATATTAGCCAATATCAGATATATAATACTTTTTTTAATAGTATTTTGATACTACTTTCATTGAGTGTGTGTGTGTAATTTTTGTTTTACATTTAGACCATCTTTAGATGCCATCTAACTCTCCAATTTAATAAAACATCATCTTTAGCAGATCTCAAAATGAATACGAATTTTATCCCGTACATTGTAAGGTTGTGATGCCTAAATTCATTTCACGTTCGTTTTTTATATTTGATATTTACATGAACTGTGACTGTGGTCATTTTGGTTTAAGTAGCTCTTATTACAGGACAGAGGACACGGCCCACCACATGTTTCCAACAGGATGCTAATGATTTCTCCCCATGCAGTGTAATATAAGACAGATCGTCCTGTGTGTGTAATGGATCTCCATACCTCCATAGCATGTTTATTAGATTTCTCTCCACCATCTGACTATACTTACACTAAACTCTTGCTATTAGCCGTGTCGAGTGTGTGTTTTTGAGCATCACTCTGATGTGTTTTTTTTACAGATGTCAGCCTTTTTGTATCTTAATGAGCACACTGGCCAACTTATGTGTGTTTCTGTAAATGTTTTTGGGGGGGGGGCTGTTTAACATTAAGCTCAATTTAAAAATCCCCAGATGAGGAAGAGGGAGAGAGTCGACGTTTTCAAATGGAGTCTGACAGCGCATGAACTTTAACTGCTGCTGCTTTCAGTCTGCCTCATCTTATGCGAGCAAATTATGGTCTTCTGGAACTTTCTCTCTGATGTGCTCTACTTTAAATACGTCTAACCGCCGCCAGCACAATCTGCTTTTATGCAAAGATCACTTAATGTCTCATTGATTTCGCATTTTAATGGATTTAGCGCTGTGTGGTGAGGAGGAAACCTGGTAACCCGAGAGAGGAAGACGAACGTGGGCTGATTGCTCTCGGATAGCAAGTGTGAGATGTGTTTTAGTCGAAGCGGCGCTCTGAAAACGGCTGCTAACACCTCTTACCACCTGCGCCAGCGGACACGGAGTGCTGGAGTCAAAGCAGATTGTCTAAGGTGAAGAGAAAGTTGTGAAGAGAAAGAGAGAGAGGTGTTGATTGTCCTCAGAGCCGCAGGGACACTGTTGGTCTTAATAACCGTGGATGGCTGGTGCTTTAGCCATCTGCTGTGCTGAAGAGGCCCTGGAGGGGTGAGCACAGCAGGAATCATGGAGGTCATACTGCAGGACTGAGGGGTCAACAGCACTGAGGACAGAGCAGAACTGGTGTTGGGTTGCTTTTCGAACCCCACACACTAATGTACAAGGACATTTGAGATACTGTATGAATAGTCTTACAAAGCCACACTTCAAGTCTGGTCCACTTTGCATCTCCTTCTAACGAAAAACCATACGCAAAATGACAGACTGCTGTTTATTTAAAAGTTGTCTAAATAAATTAAAAGTGAAACAATCAAATGCTAAGAGTGAATTGTGGCATCAAAACAGTATACAATCAAGTAATCTCAAATCGTTGAATATGACTGCTCCTTTTTTCTGTGGTTGCACAATGACTCTTTCTGACATTGTACATTGTAATGCCAGTAGGTGGCAACAAGTCATTTATTCAAGAAATTCACTAAAACACTGATTTCTTATTCATGAACAAAAAAGTGACTGTTCTTTTTAAGTGAGTCACTGAATCTTTCACGTAAACTATTTGTTCAAATCACTTGAGGCATTCAGGAACCAAACAAGTGATGGTATTAATTAGTGAGTCATGAGTGACTCACTCATGAAGTGAATGAGTGAATCATTTGCACAATTGATTTGCGCACAAACACAGATTCACTCAGGAACAAAACGACTGAGTACTTATGAGCGAGTTACTAAACCATCAAGTGTATCATTCACAAACAAATCATTCTAACACCGATTCATTCAGGAATTAAACAAGTCCTTAGGAATAAATCAATGAATCCCTCACTCATTCAATCACTGAACGACTCACTCAGGAACTAAACACATGATTGCCTAAATTTAATTCTTTAGGTACGTACTTTCTGCAAATAAGTTTGCGCCTTTTAAAATCTTAACAGAAGTAGCTTATCTGGGAGAATTCCACCTACTGTTTTAGGTAGATCAATGAATGTCAATAGACTCAGCTCAAATATATTCAGATTTGTTAAAAAACAATGATCTATTCAGAAACACAACAAATGAAATGGCTAAATGTTTTTCTCAACTGACTCATTCAGAAGCAACTACTGTCTTTTGCCTACAGACCAAATACTGTTACATCCAAGCTGATGTTCAGACACTTGGAATTCATTCTTGTGTGATGTAATTATACAAATGCTGTATGTAGGAAAAAATATAGTGTTTTTGAGATTGCCTAAAGATTAAATTTTATAGTGTTGTCTAGGTTTGGGTGATGTCGACCAATTTGGCATTGTGCGATGTCCAATGTGAAACATCGCGATGGACTATGGCATCGCCGGTTGTTTAGTTGTACTGTAACCAAAACAGAGTTGCACGCGGATGACATATCAAGCATGAAATGAGCTCGCGGGCCCCATTTCTTTGCATGTACATCTGTTTTCCTCTCGCGTAAATGATTTACTGTGCTCGCCAGCATCATTTGTGCGATCGCTTATTAATGCCATGGATTTGCCGCAATAAATTAAGTGTTTTTCACGAGCTGGTTGCTGCTGCTGCGGCGGGGCGGAGAATCGCGATGCCGGTTCAGCATCGTCTATTGACCCAACCCTAGTGTTGTCTTCGAAGCCATCTAATAATGACTTAAAAAGTCATATAAATTCTACTTGTAAAAAGCGGTGAAATCAGTATGCACCATTAATTATGATATCTGGATAAACCTTCAAAACCCATTCACACCAACAGCCTGCTGTACAACCAATCAGAGAGCCTGGTCCTAGTCCTGTCCAGAGTTCAGTTTAGCAAACAGCGGTGGTCATCTGCAGGTCAGAAGGTACATGACCTACACGTGTATCGGATTGACATGTGCGGCTAAACAACACCCATGACCCTCTCTGTCAATCTAATCCAGAAGACAGGCAGTCACAACACTGTAGGAAATAACTAAGACGAAAACAGAGTGAGCATCTTCTGAGGAGGAGCAGAAAACGGCAGCAGATATAAATTAATAACGTGGCGGCAGACAGCTCCATTCAGAACAAAACGCTGACGTAACGAGTGTTTTGTCTGAGGATGTCGAAAGAGACCAATTACTACGAGAAAGAGAGAGAGAGTCAGATGATTTATCAGTGTTGTTACTCTGGCATGTAGCTACTGTTTCATTAATAAAAACAAAAGCACAAATCAAAGCAATGGTGTTCAAATAAATCCCTGCGATGTTTTCTGAGGAATCCTCTGCAATGAGCTCCTCTAACCCTTCACAGCCTAAGAGTATTAACTGTGCTTTTGGCCGTCGGCTCAGACCTGTGGCACCTACAGCCAATTAAAAGGAGAGAAAGAGATGGAGAGAGAAGGACAAAAACTTGGGTGTTTTTTCACCTGAAAACCCTCCAGTGAATCCGAGCCATTAAAAGAGGCTAGCTGCATCAGCTCAGATCAGAACATAGATAAATAACGGCTTCCAGAGACGTTTACTCAACACATACACACACACACGAACAAAACATTGCCCTGTTTCACAGCCTGATGCTTTTTTTTGAGCAATGTTTCAGTGTATGCAAGTATATGATGTTTAAAATCAATGTGAAACATGAATCATGGGATTAAATACTCAACTTATGTGTACGCAGACTCAGAAAAAGTAGCCTAGCTGCTTCACTAGTTTTATTTACTGTATGCTTTGCTTTCAGGAAATACTTTTGTGCTTTGGTGTGTGGCCACCTGCTTGCAAATGTCCTAATAATTTAATGATTACTTCAGTTCAGTTCATCTGTTTTCCATACTGTCAGATTGCTTTACAATGTGCAGTGTTACTTTCACCTTCAAATGTCAAATATTTTGGGCCGATGTCCTTTATTGTATACAGAAAACAATGACACACACCAAAGAAAAAAAATGAGACACTTATTCTATGCAAATGACAGAATGAGCATATTAGAAACACTCTCAAATGTCTTTCAAGTGCTCTGTGCAAATAAAAGCTTAAGGGTTTAACCAGGCCACATTGCAACACCGTATGAAGGTTATGAAATTTACAGATATAGCGCTAACACATATGAAGGGATGAAGCCCAAGGCTGAGAGTAGATTCAATTTTTTGAAAAAAAAAATTAATCTAACACAATCAGCTTATATTTGCCTCCCAGCATATAGTTGAAATCAAAATGTAGTGGACAACAACAAACACTAAACTAAAGTGGACCAAAAATATATAAAATACCACTTTTAAATCGCAAAGAGACTACCATCACACTTTGGCCAATCTGAACAGGTCTGAGCTTGAATATTTTGTGTGTATATTTTGAATGGTTTTGTGTGTAATTTTCTTACATCCTTTCATAGCACTCCACAGTGATGCAAATTTACACCAAATACAAAACAAATATTCCTTACACTAAATAAAAATAAAATGCACTTGCCATAGGGTTTGTGTACTGTATGTATTTATATGTACAGGTGTGCAAGGGATTTACAAATTATTTTGGTAAGTAAGCTACTGTTTGGGTCATAAATGCAAAAGCAAAATGCAAATGCTTTTATGTTCTGCAGGTGAGGTGTCTCACAGAATGCCGGGTAACTATTTTGTCTGTGTCTCAATGTAGGTCAGCTAACAGCACAGGCCATCTATTCCTGTGTCCTACTTCCAGACACACACGGCCCTACCTCTCATTTGAGCGAGTCCCCTTCCCAAGAGCATGAGAAAGCGCGAGAGGAAAAGGAAATGAAAATGAGGGAAAGTAGCAGCAATGATACCTCAGTAGCAGCTCTGTAAACAGACACCAAAAGCAAATGTTTAAATGTGAATGCGAGGTAGAAAGTGATGTTCTGTGCGGATGCGGATGCTTCTGCTTTTAGACTAGCTCAAAGTCAAACATGTTTATGAAAATGCCATTTCCCCTGCTGCATGATGTGCCTTTGATTTCCAACTCCGATTCTACAAGATTGACTCTCCTGAGAGCAAAACCCCCTGCCGCACATGTCCCAGACCCCACAGATTCCCCATCTGACACTGCCGTTCCTCTACAGCACAAAGACGAAGATGGGCATCATTAAAGGACCGTGGAATGGTCGGGCTCCTCGCCAAATGCACATTCACAGTTCTGATGAGGTTCTTTTTGGACTCGAGTCTCTTTTGAATACCCAGCTTTTGTGAAGGTCGCCGGCAGCCACAGATATCCAACATGTTTATTCATCTGAGATGAGAGGCTGATTTAAATAGAACACAATGTGTAATAAATTAACGGATAAATAGAAGGGAGATGATGAGCAGAAAGAGGATTGACTCCAGATTGGAGAAAAAGACTGGTTGGGGAGAATTTTGGATATTTTGGAGGCTGCGAAGAGCATTAGAAAGAGGAAAGCATAACAGAGAATGAGAGAAGAGAATTGGACGCTTGTGTATGAAGAAATCAAGAAGAGGAAAAAATGAGATTGAGAGGAAAGAAGAAGAGAAGTGAGGAGAAATTGGGAAGATTGCAAACAGCAGAATGAGAGTAGGGAAGAAGTGATGAGAATAAAAGAGAGTGGAGAATGAGAGGAGCTGGCAAAAAAAAAAAAGGGAATCTGAGATGATGCGACACAATGGAGAAAAGAGACAGCTAAAAAAAAGACGACGGGAGAATAAGAAAGGTTAAGACAAGTGGAGAAAAAATGAGAATAAAAAGAGGGAAGTGGAGAAAATAGGAGAGGAAAAACTAAGGAAGAGCAAAATACTCCATCTGTGCATTCAGTCTTTCTGTAATTGCATTAGAATTTCAATGGTGCTTTTGAAAAGCACTGAGCAGGAGCAGCCCTCCAGATGAATCAGACGGCGCTGAACATTTAAAGTGAATCGCATGCGAGCTCAACATAAAGTAGCATTGATTAAACTTAATTAGGCTTTTGGTGGGCACTCAGACTACACTCTGTGTGTGTATGTGTGCGCACCGTAGCTTTTAAAAGGCACACAATGGATCAGTTCATCTGTAATGAAGAATATTGGCGCTGCACTCGTGTTTGTTCAAGGGAGACGCCGAGATGAACCTCTGACACAGATAAAAGGAAGCGATAGTATTTAAGAGTCATTAGTTTACATGAGTTCGTCTCGTCCTAAACAATGTCGACGATTAGTGCAAGAAAAGCAAAATTAATTCTATTTCGGATGACCAGAGCTGAGTGGAACTAGCCTAGGAGACCGATGGGACGCCACTGGTTGTTTGAATTCCCAGCTCACTGGGTTTGTTCGGATCCCCGGTGGAGCGTAATTGGTATAATTCGTTGAATTAATCAAAATGCGAAGGCCTGGAATTGGGAGGTGCTCCAGCGTGCCGCTCAGCAGAGCGTCTGGGATGCGGCCAGGAGGAATTAACTCCGCCACAAAGCTCCGTCTCTCTTACATAAAGTCTATTTTATTCGTTTAAACTGATCTGCCTCTCACACAGCAAGATTAGTCAGCACATCACACATATTCACAAAATATGGCCTCAGAATGCCTTTCATGTGTAAACACGAGAGCCAAACAATACAATGTTTTCTCATAATCATGAAAAATAACTAAAGCCTGTTGCCATGTACAAGAGGCTGAGTAAGATATTCATGTTCAGTCTGAAAGTTTGCTTCAGTCTCTTATGAAGCACATTACTGACAGTGAGAGATCAGCAGTGTGAGAGATGGAAATGTGAGATCACTCGAGTGTCTTCAGTCCTTGTGTGTGTGTGTGCGCGCGTGTGTGTGTTGGGCTTTAAATGCCAACTCTGTCAGGGATCACACTCTTTTCTTCACTGGAAGAGAAGACAGGAATAAATAAATAAATCTCTCACTGGTCCATTCCACAACACCTTTAAAGATTCAACGGGCCATGTTTCTCAAACAAGTGTTAAAAACACAGTAAAAATGATATATTTTTCATTAATTTATTACTTATATATATATATATGTATATATATATATACACACATTTTCAGGATTGCAGGATTTAAAGTGCAACATTTAAACGCATTTACTGTCATTTTGAGCAATTTAATGCATCTTTGTTTGATCAAAAATATTACTTTTTAAAAAACGTAATTTTAAGGTGTCCTTGTTACACGTTACATGTGTAATAACTAGTGGTGGGCTGTTATCGGCGTCTTATCGCGCGATAAAAAAATATCGCCGTTAATCTATTTACAAAGTTGGGTTGGAGTCTTTACTACAAGCTACGGTGACTTTCACCTTTAGCGCGGATGTATAGCCGAATTACACTGTAGCCTTATTCAGACGGGACTAGTTTTCTA
>JAUMHQ010000065.1:12670415-12683597 GCA_032361165.1 Enteromius paludinosus | reverse complement strand
TAGCACACAAATTCTGAATGCCTTTGACAGATCTCAAATGAGCCATTTTAATCTAGATTAATTTCAAAATTAATCTATGCCCACCCCTATTAATAACAATAAAGGATAAGTAACTACATGCAAGTAACCCCAAGTCAAACCCTAATCCTAACCATATAGTGTAGTTAACTAATATTACTCAGTACTTAGTTGTTTAATTACACTGTAGTAACACTAGTCTGTTAGTAACACTGCAAAAACTGTGTTATTCTGTTCTCTGGTCCATGCAGAAATGTGCAGATTGATACATATCAACACTCACTTTTTAGGCTTCTGTGCCGCTGAGATCAAAAAACACAAACAATTTGGCAAATAAAGGGTTGGATTCTTCAGAGACAAATAAAGAAAACAAACAAACCACCAAGGATCCTGTCCTGAGATCCTCAGACGCACACACACACACACACACACACACACTGAGCACTTTGAGCTAAATTACAGCCAGGTGAAAACGCTGAACAAGTCCAAAGCTGCACGCTGCCTCTCAGGTTCAACAATTAGCACTCAAGAGGGACATTTCTGCTAATTAATTCTGAATGTGTAATTAGTGGGAGAAACAGGGAATTTTGAAGAGGTGAGACAGTGAGAGAGAGAGAGGTATGTGCGTTAATGTGTTATGCAGCACAAAATATCAGGCTATGCATGTAACACACAAAAGAATCAAGAGCTGGCTGAAACCATCAAACAAATTTTAAATATTAGCTAGACATTTTGCACATAGCTGTGTGGCAATACTCAGTATTTTTTGTGATCAGAAATCATATAATTAAAGAATAATATATATTTTATTCAGCAAAGATGCATTAAATCCATACTTTTACTTTGTTACAAAATATTTCAATGGAGACCTTTTCAAAATCTTTTCTCCCGAAAAAATTGTGAGTGTATTTTTCCTTGAAATCAAACAAAAAATGTCTGTACGATAAATAACAGTGTGATAATGGCATAGTATTGCATTAAATATTTGACAAATTAACTACTTATTTAAAGATTGGTAAATGCACAGCAAAACATAGATTTTATAAGAAATATAATTAAAAAAGCTTGGCATTAGCACAAAGAGAGCTTCACATTGTGAAACAGATCCTTAAACTAACAGCAAAAACGATACTTAATATGAGACTATAGAGGCAATAACGGTGAATAGATTGCAGTAACGTCACACCATTAACTTCATTCCTGTGAAATCATCCTGATACTCGTAAAACTCGGTCTCCACCTCTTTTGTTTCAGATGGGTTTGTGTGTAAAAGCCCTAATCATCTCCTCTCCTGTTAACGAGGCTGTTCATTAGCCTGACCTGCTGACTTTCTCAGACACATGCATATATAAACACACCCCCTGTTACTATGCCAACCACATGCTGTTGTCACTCTTGGCTCTGGACATCTTTATCAGCTTCAGCAAGAAAGCTTTTGGCGCGGAGAGCCCCACAATTGACGTCTTATCAGACCAATCCTTCCGTGTAAAAATAGAAACTGTGTGTGCGCGAGATCTGCATCCATCTCTCCATGACATTCACGCAGGATAGAAAAATCTCTCTGTGTGTAATGAGCCGTCGCTGGTGTGGCAGAACATGGTACACACACATGTTCAGATGTTAATGGTGATTTATGCTGTAAGGGCAGGTATTCATAAAAGCACATATTGGTCTTGTAGGTGGAGTGTGTGTGTGCTGGCCAATCATTTTCAAAAACCTCAAGACAGCGTCTTTCCATTTGTTTGCGGTCAATAGCATGTTACATACTTCTATGCATTTTGAAATTCAATTTGTGCAAAAATGGGTTAATTTCCTATTCAGAGCATGTGTGTGTTGACCATAACACACTCTTAATACACACAAACTTCCTTCCAACTGCAAAAGATGGTTCAAATATTGTTATGACATCAAAAAAAGCTTTTGCAAAAAAACATTTGAAAAACAATCGTAATGGGTTGTTTTCAAAGGTCTTAAAGATACAGTAGACTTTTATTTTATTCTAAGGGTAATAATAATTACGGCTCTTTTGACAGGAGAAACCTTTATTAACTGTGTAAGTGGGCTTACAAAAAAAGAAAATGAAAGGATAAAGCTTAAAATATGAAAAAAAACGCTGTGACATAAATCACTGAAGACAGTTTCACCATCACTGAGCACTAAAACAATCAGATCTCCTACAGGTGAGCAGAACCTGCCCATGGCTGTAGATGTGTGTGTTTGTGTGTGACAGATCTGTTGAAGAGGAGGATGGAGAGGCAGGTCTTCATCCTTCAGTCCATCAAACAGCTCTTGACAGCTCTCTCTGGACAAAGAGAGAGAGGGGGAGAGAGTGTGTGTGTATGTGTGTTATACGCAAGTGTGTGTCTCTGATAAGGGCCAGTGGGCTGCTTTGTCCTCTAGAGATAAAAGACCTGAAATGAAATCTGAAGACTGAAAGGACGTTGGCCCGCCCCAAGAGCTTAGAGCAAGAGAGAAGGAGAGAGGGAAGAGGAAATGGTCTACTAAAGAAAAAGAGAGAGAGAGAGAATGTGCA
Source organism: Enteromius paludinosus (assembly GCA_032361165.1). Classification (NCBI taxonomy): domain Eukaryota; kingdom Metazoa; phylum Chordata; class Actinopteri; order Cypriniformes; family Cyprinidae; genus Enteromius; species Enteromius paludinosus. The sequence goes on along the minus strand of JAUMHQ010000065.1, from coordinate 12,681,046 downwards.
AGCATGTGAGAAAGAGGAAACAAGACCGAAAGAGTGTCTCAGGTACTTGTGAAGAGTTTTAGAGCTTTTCAATGGTCTATTGAACGGCAGGACCAGAGGCTTCCTGTCGAGGAGATCTGGATTAAACAACTGCTGCATGAACCACTCTCAAGCATAATGACGGTCTGATATTTACAATTCTCCTACGAAATGACTGATGAAACTTTGACAGCAAGTAGACAAGATAGACAGAATGACTGAAACAAAACAAAATAAAACAGACAGGAAATGATGGCATAGAAAGACAATGACAGAATGATGCATTATATACAGTACAGAGAAATAAAGAGAGAATAACAAAATCAACTATAGAAAGATAGAATGACAGACAGACAGATAGATAATTAATAAGTGAAGAAAATATTAGGATAGATACTGTACAGAGAATGTAGGTACAATGCAGAGAAAATAACACATAGCGAGAGAATGATATATAAAGAGATAGAGAGTAAATGATATAATGAGAACAACAGAAGGATATATAGGGAGACGGATCAATATATACCAGTAAGTGAGTGCTTGTGTTTATGTCTATTGTTTTCAGGTGTGATGTTTCTCACTATGTGCATGAGAAATGAGTCATTCTACATCCGCACACACAAAGGAGGGAAAATGAGTTGCAAAGGAATGAATGGATGGAGAGGGAAAAAAAATGAGAACAAAGGAGCAGAGCAGAAAAGACAAAAAAAATGGTTTTGTAAAGGCACAGAGAAGAGATGTGACATTTACAGAAATAAAAGATGAAACCGGGATGAGGAAAGAAAGTCTCCTGGGAACACTCCTCTAGAAGATATGAAGGGTGGAGCGCTTTGGGGAAAAAAAAAAAAGTGTTACAGAGAGAGAAAAAGAGAATATTGTGTGTGCGCTTGTGTGTTAAGGTAGTGCAGATATATATATAAAAGCTGTTCCTTCAACTCTGACAGCAGTGAACAGCCCAGCAACCGAGACCTCCCCGCTTTCAAAGACCTCTTCCTCTCCATTCTCACATCACACACGTGAATCAAAAAGTCTCTGTGATCTGCCATGATTCCTGCCACAATGAGAGAGACAGAGGGTGGGAAGGCTCAGAGAGAGACGGGTGGACGAATACACTGACTCCGGAACACATGGTAAAACATGCCCTTCTGCTCGGAGATCAGCTTACGAGACAAACTGGCTGAACTTCCTCACCCGAGCAAGAACATCATTCAATATTCATGAGAGTCTCCGCCTCTCCGTCACTGGGTTTAATAGTGGCTGTGACTCAATATCGCTTTGCACAATATGATTGATTTTCTCTGAATCGCTCTTACATGAAAAACAGACGAGTGGAGAGCATCCTCGTCAAAATGTAAATGACACCAAAGGGGATCCCAGAGACTACACACGCATATATAAGGCCCATGAGCCCGTCAATCTAATTCCAACCCCTGACAAGCGTGCGACAGAAGCAATCGCGCAGGAGAAACCAGATTCACGTTCAGCTCAATTAGAGCCGCGTCACCATTGCCATGCCAACAGCAATCACTGCGCCGATAAGAGATAAAACGTAAGAATGACTGACAGCCTGTCAGCTCGGCTCATCTTCGTAAAATATTACTGTTATCAACAAGAGGGAGTTAACTCTGCTTCAAAAGAGTTGTGCGAGTTAGTTTGAAGATGCAATTATGGATCCAGAATTAGATTCCTAGGCAAATCGAGACTGTTCTAAACGTAAAATCTAGGCATCTATGTGAGAAAGTCTGTTAGTTAGCGATTGTCTGATGGCTCGGAGCAGCATGGTAGAGCTTTACTTGATGGAGTGAGCCAAACTCTTGACGTTTGGATCTGATCGAAATTGTCTGTCAGAGATCAGGTCCAGATGAGCTGATGAGTGCTGTCCAGTCCTCCTGATTCACATTCATCTGACACGTCTGTCTCACTGAAGACCACAGCGAACCAGCTCTCTCAGAACTACTCAGAGATTTCCAGCTCCTCTTGTGGGATTGAGATGTCCGTTAAACATTCATTTATTGTTCAGAGACCGATAAAAATAAGAGAATTTTCGACTAGACAAACTGGGCTGTCGAATATAAAAGTAAATATATATTTAACACAGATATATTTATTTAATGCAGCTAACACACTTACCTTATTTGACATCAATACACACCCATTAAATTACCAATTAATTAATTTAGAATTTAAATACACTTAATTGCAGTCTTTATATGGCATTTTTTGGCCATTATTGTTATAGTTAACAATATTGTTAAATGCATGTATTTATTTCAGATAAAAGGTTATATATTTTCTATACTATTTAAATTATATGTGTATATACTTATTTGTAATATAAATTATACGAATATAAATATAGGCAAGTAAATATTTATATATACGTATATATCTTTATATATACTCATTATTCTATAATATATTATATAAATATATACAACGCTGGCCTCAATTTTTCTCAGCTCTAGTTCAAGCTTTAAAAGTGCTAAATATTTTTGATTCTCATATATTTCATCTGGCTGACTTCCATTTATGTGAATCTTTGGCATGATTTTAAGGGCAATATTGCCAAAGAAGTCAAGGAATCATTTGCTGACAGGAGGTGTGTAGTTTCTCTCTCTTGGCTGCTGAAGAGAAACAGCTGTTAGTGATGCTCGCTGCATTAGAAATTTATAAGATTCGCTGCACTAAGCTACCAGCACTTGTTAATAAGAAAACCGTTCCCCGCTGACTAAATGCACATTTTCACTGCCTAATATTTACTGACTCCTTGATCAACAGACAAACAATAGGTTTGCACTCAAAACAGAAACGCTATTTAGAATTGGGCAGCTGTGTAGAGCTGGACGATGTCATGACCGATGTCCCTTCCAATGCTGAGGCTGGCCACTTTAGTACAGAGAGTGTAAATTGGACAAAACCTTTCAGGAGAATAATCTATGATCTAAGAGCCACTGACTTTTCCAAAGTCCAGCTCATGTTGAAAAATAACAGAGCAGGAAGAGGAATCTTTTCCTCTTGAGCAAACATTCCAGGCTGCTCAATGTGAAATTCACCAAGAAAATGGGAGCAGATTTCCTGGATGTGTCAAAAACATCTCAAAATACACTGGCTTACACTTACACAACCCAGGTTGCATACGTGTAGATCAACACGCAGCCTGCCCATGGCATTCATGCCTGTTAATATAATGTATTTCCTCCAAAGTATACCTAGAGTTAATCTTTCTGATGGCATATCAGGATTTTTTGCGGACAGGGATTTGACAAGGCATATTGGACAGGTCAGTAAGCTATTAGAAGATATTGCACACACATTCAAAATAAGCCGGGAATGTAATATGTTTGCACAAGGATGTATTTGATAAACCGAACACACTGTGGACTCAGCATTCCTCAGTGCTGGCCTCAATCTGAGAGAGTTTGACCTGTGTTAAGGTTCCTGATTCCCACCCACAAGTCTGTATATTTACAGCACATACATTAGCTACAGGAGATTAAAAGGTCAAAGGTCGCATACGATGACAATTGAGAGGCAGTATTTTCATTTTCAGAGGAGATGACGAGCTCCCAGACACAACCCGCCTGCCTCTCTTCCTGTCAGATCTCTTTAACACCAGTACAATTCTAACTGGATCTCTACAGGAACTGGTTAGAGACACAAAACATACTTTATGCTGATAAACCTGACTAAAGCATGGTTTTCTCTCTTCTGTTTCAGTGTACATATATATAGACCCTGAAACAAGAGAGAAAAAAACAGACGTCCCACACACACAGACACACACAGACACGTAAATACAGTTTATCTTCTGAAAACACACACATTCAATTTATACATTGTTAAAAATGTTTTATTATTATAATTATTATTATTGCTGTTGTATATATATTTAAGCAATATATAAATTTAATTACAAATTTAAAACATTTAATTATTTATTCCTTAAAAAAAAAAAAAAAAAAAAAAAGCTTATATTTACTGAATAAAATAATTTTGTGCTTATTAAAAAATAATTTGCAAAATATACAGTAATATTTATTGAAGTATAAATAATTTTAAGTAATTTTAATGAACATTGTTAACTTCATTTAGGTAGCACTGATTGCATGATTTCAATAGGTCTGATTTTACATCTCAAAAAGCTGGACTTAACAGAAGTGTGTAGACTTTTTATACACACTGTATATGTTTGATAAATCTGTTATGTTTGAAGAATTTAGAGATGGTGAGAGAGATGAAGAAAGATCATTTCTGAAAATGTCCTGCTCTTGATTGTGGATCTGTCCATCTTGTTCTCTACAATCAGTCCAAACGAAAAACAGAATATCAATGACAACTAACAAAGCACTCATGCACAAATAAATACTGTAATATGCCACAAAGTTATCAGACTCAAACAGACAGCCATACACACACACACACAGGTTTGGGACTGTGTTGAGTCCAGGGAATGCCGATCCAGGTAAGGAGATTACAGACACACACAATACAACCTTCTGTTCATCTTCCAGGAACAATCCGGTTCTCTGGAGCATCCAGGAAACACACACAAAACAAAACCTCGTCCACCGCCAAAAATTCCTAACTCAGCCTAACACCTGCTTCTCTCTCTCTACCCCTTTCTTTTCTCTATGCCGCTCAACAATAAAAGTCATAATTCATGCTCTCTGTTGATCAAACCGAGACGCTGTTACTTTTACTTACATCATTTGAAAATCACAAAGTTCCAGCTGTAATCAGACGCTCGTTCGGAAGCCTGTTGAGCAGGACCATCAGCATCCGTGACGTTACACCGGCTTTCATCATTCCGGCAGACTTTTATATTCAGGGAAATTGGGTGAGCAAAAGCAGCAGAACTTCTGCCATGGGAATTACAGGTGTGACTGCGCTACTGCGTCTTTTATTGCGATGAGGAAAAAAAAAATTCTTTGAGAAAAATGTGCTCGAGACAAATGCAGTAGCGATGCAAAGGAAAACGGTAATGTGTGTGTAACATTTAATGGGAACGGAGTTTTCGCTGTCAGCACCGCTTTAAAACTTGTCCTCCTACACGCAGAGTCGTAATAAAAACCTAGACTAAACCACCTCTCACCAACATCACGTCAAAACCACCTTCTGTCAGACGCTAGCAGGGTGTTTGACAGGGAAATGAGGGTTTGGATTACACAAGTGTTTTAGATGCCACGCTGGAATATGTGAATTACTGCAGTAAACAGAGGACCAGAGAGAGATGCTCCCGGGAACTTCTTACATACTTAACAGTTTGCAAGTAAAAATGACGTGATACACATTGAAATGATTTTGGTCAGAATAAATTCAATCTCATCCCATTTTCACTCTTTTTTCACAACCAACTATCTAATCGTCCATCTATCCATTCACTATGGTCTTTCTATCCAACTGTCTGATCTATCCATTCATAAATCTGCCCATTTATCTATCCATCCATAATCTGTCTATACATCCATCTACATATGTTTATTGCATCTAGCCATCCATCCGTGCAAAAGTCTCCAGGTTTTTGCATAAGTCTCGGAATATGTACAGTATTCAAAAACATAAGAGCTTCCATTATTTAAGGATGCTTTGTTATTAACAGCTGTCTGATTTCCACAGGTAAAATACATCTCTTCACACGTCACAAGCTTCAAGATTATTGTTAAGTGTAGCTGATAAAGTGTTTTTTCGCTCAAACATTAAACCGAAACCCTGACTTATGAAAAACACAACCCTACCGAAACATTCACTGTTTCACAATGTGAACGATATCATATACAATTTTTTTTAAAAATACCATGCTATAAAGTTAGTTTGCATGACGGCATGTTATTGCAAACTCAGTGTGTGTTCTGGCAGAGCGAGGGCTGTATGGCCTTTGGGTATTCACTGTAACGGCACACAAACGGCTCACAAAAGCAACCAGCAGAGCCCTGATGAAAATCGCACCATTACATCTGTAATTAACAGCATGAAATCCTGCCACAAAACCCCTTCAACGTCTGAATAACATCCCTGATCCATGCGCCCACAGGAGAGTCAATGCACGTTCCCACAATGCACTGGGGCAGCAGGACTGATGGAGCTTTGGAGCTCAATTTCCAACACAATCATCCTCATTTCAGCCTGAAAATGCCAGAGAGATTCTGCTGTAGTCTCTTTAGTGAAAGGAGAGAGAGAGTGTAAGAGAGAGAGGGAAAGAGGGGGAGAAAGAATGGAGGCGGACAAAGAGCGTCTTTTAACAGCAGTTTAACAGTCACCTGGAGGGCATGAAGGACACGAGAGAGAAAGAAGACAGTAGTGTGAAAGAACGTGTGTGTGTGTGAGGGATATGCACTCCTGCGATCTAAAAATCACACACATTCACTGGCTGTTTTACACATATTTACTCTCTATAGCTCTCTCTTTTTCTGTACTGTACTTCCTTTTTTCAAGTAAATACAGAATACTGGATTTCATATTTCGCCATGCTTTATTGGCATGACACAAGGCATACTGCATCATCAATCCTCGCATTTGTAATGATTACAACTGTCAAATCGTAACAGAAAGACAGAAAATGTTTTTCACACTGCTTTGTGCATCATGCACAACATTAGAGGATACTAACATCAACATAATTTTGCATTATTACTTGAATGATTTAATTGGTCTTACCTCTATGTCTGTTTGTAGTTTTGTCAAACATTAGCATGGCATCCTCTACCTGAAAAACACAAGAAAATATACTTATACTTATGAGTCAAAGAACATACATGGAGCAAAGTTCACAAAAAAAAACAAGAAAAACAAGCTCAACATCTATAAAACATCATGGTATAAGCATTAATAAGAAGACCAGATGTCAAGCAGAACCTTTTGATAAAAAACACTTCCATCATAACTTTCTGTGGAGTGTTGCTCAACGGGACAAATGCATGACAAGAAACCTTTGTATTAAGCAGGCAGATTTTAAAAAAAAAACAGAGTCCAGAGTAATTTGCCCTTCATGACTCACACACACGAGAAAGCGAGGGAGAGACAGAGCCAGTCTCAGGGGGAGACAAAGCGGTCCATGTGTCCGTGCACTGCCTGCCTCCTGGATACGGTCGCTAGGTAACATGAGGAGTTGTCTGAGTATAAGAGACAGACTGTCCAGAACAGCGGGGGACCCCAGGATGAGGCCGATGGCTAGAAACACACACATACAGGGGTCGTGGTGTGTCTTTAATAGAGAGGTATTAAAATATCATAGCAGCAGGAGTCAAACCTACTCCGCCCACATAAGCCCCACAGCCAACCAGTACACACGTAGAAACAAAGCTACTGTACAGGACAGATCTTCCACCTGGAGCAACCCAGGGTTAAACAGTCTGATTATGGGCGAAATTAGAACAGACATTTCTCTGAAAATATGGGTTAAAAGCTTCAAGCAAATCGGAGCCTGCTGTTTTCTCAGAGCAAACCAGATCATACGCTACTATACTAGTCCAGTCTACACACACAGTCTATTACACACTTTAGACTAAACCAGACTGCACTATACCCTATTTTACCAGTCTAGTCTACTCTATTGCATATCACACACTTTATATGTCAGACCATATCATACCCTAATAAACCAGTCCAGTCTATAACATTATACGCATCACATCAAACCAGACCACTTCAGATCAGACAATTAAGTTTAGCCTAATGGTACCATACATGGCCAGATCACATCATACAATATATCAGATAAGATCAATCCAGTCTAATCCATTGTAGTTCATATAATCACATATCAGACCAGACCCTATTAGATCTATCCAGACTAGTCAACTGTAATTAACATCATATCACAGACCAAATCAGTCAATACGTAATTTATCAGCCCAGGCCAGTCTCTATACAGGACCATATTTGATCATATCAGATCACACCAATTGACTCTAGTCTATGGTAGTTCATATATAGTGTAAAGATATCAGACCAGACCATTTCACACCATATAATACCAGTTTAGGCGACACTATTAGTTTATTATCATAAAACATCACATATATCATTCCTATATCATCAAACCAGGCCAGTCTAGTCTACACCAGCAAGCTACCTATAGGAATTAATATGATTTTTTACTCAAAGATCTGCCTGCAAGCAAGCATCGGAAGACCTTAAATCATGCTGCTGGAGTTTAAGCGAGCTGTATACTGGTCCTGCACATACACAACAGCAGAGAGGTTGTGAGAAGATCAGAAATGCGTCACACACCAGTAATGCACATTGAGCTGGTGAAATCAGTGTAGCGCTGCAAGTCTTTTCTAAAGTGTCTGTCACTGGACTGCTGAAATGCCTCTCTGCCTCTATCTGATGGGAGGTTAAGGACCTCTTCTCACTCTCACACACACACACTTCTCCTGCTCCTGAAAGGAAAGCTGAAGAGGCAGACAGAGCTCTTATCGCTCTTAAAGGAGAAGTGAAACTCTACTGGACTCTCTGGACTTTCTTTAGTAGAAATAAAGAAGAAATGTCCGCTACCAGCAGTTAAATGATAGAGAAGATGCTTTTTCTCACACGCAAGTAAAAGCTGCTGAGACATGGCAAAATGTTAGAAAACATTTGCAAAAGGGCAAACACATTCATACAGGTGAGATCACACTCGATACACACAGGAATTATGAATAATTAAATCCCAGAAACTACAGCATTAATAAAAGAGAAGAGGAGGAAGAGGTTTTACAGCCCAGGAAAAACATTCTGACGGTGTGATCAACAACACTCAAAATCTCCACACCTTTTGACCAATGAATTTCCATGATTCAACCATGACCTCTCTAGTCATTTATGATAACTGAAGAAGGATTTTGAATCATTGTCGACATTTTACAAAAAGCCATTTCTAGAATACAAACAGCTGAACATAATTAGAAAGGCAAGCCTAACTAGATTTTTTGAATAGTGTTACCAATTTGAACTAATAACTCAATTCACACGGATAGGTTCTCCATGACTGTGTGAGGACTTTGAATTACCCATGCAAACTCACATGAATGTGTTCTTAGAAAGGCAAGCTCTGAAAGACTGCTTAGAACAGTTGAGTCGCATGTACTCTGAAAATGCCAACTCTCTTTCTGTGACTCACAATCTTTCATGAAACTTTCAATTATCAATTGTGAAGCATTATCGTTCAGTGTCGCCTGTGTTCAGCAGAGTTAGTGCAGAGATGTTCATTTTTCTGAGCAGGGAAACCACACATTCAGGAGGATTTCAGTGATCATGAACGTGTGTACTAGCTTGCATCGGGAAATCCAATTTTCCAATATTGTAGACAATCTAAAAAAAAATTGATTGATTGCCTAATTTCAAAATGCTTCCAGAGGTTCCTTTGTCTTAATGTTTCTTTTTTCGATTACACTGCTGTTTATTACCGCTTTTACTTCATATACATGAAATATTACAATGTCAGTGTTTTCAACTCTTCATGCACCTCACCTTACTTATAGTTGTAAATCAGTTCAACTAAATCAACTAATTAACAAAACTGGTTTTGTTAAACATTAGAATTTTTTTGGACTTGAGTTTGTCTGGTACACACACAATAATCAATAATACCGGTACAAAATAAAAGCAAAAAGTTTAGAACAGAATAATAATAAAATGAGCTATAAATAAGTTACTGTATTATACACTGTACACAGAGGATTTCTACTGCAGTTTGTATTAAATGTAGATTAAGTATATGTGTGGAGAGAGAAAAGCCTCTTCTCCTCTTCCTCAAACTCATTCGCTCTCTCTAGGGATTGCAGCTCAAACATCAATAATTCACCTTTCTCAAAGAGAAACACATTTATGATTTGTATTTGAAATGGAGTTACAGAAGATGTAATCCAGCCTGACCGGACTGGATATATTTCAGAGTGGCCCAGGAGATGAGAGCTGAGGAATTCCCTGTCTTGCTGGCTCAGGGTGAGAATGTAACGCATGAACGAATGAGCTCTCATCTGATCCAGGATCAGGTCGCAGAGCTCTGCAGAGAGCGCACCACATGAATCTGAGACACAAAAATGCACTTTTTATGTGTTTTTGTACTTAAGGGTATACAGGTTTAACACCGCACATTAATGTGATTTCTACATGTTACTAGTAGTAGTACTATAAAGTAGTATAGTCTAAATGTATTCAGATTTAAAACTTCAATTAAAAAAAAGCTGTATTGTCTATCCCCAAAGGGTAGAAAATTGTCTTTAGACAAAAGGCTCAAAAAAACAAACATTACAAATAACAGCAACATATTACATACAAAAATTAATACCTAAATTAATTTTAAGATGTTCTTTAAAATACCATCTGTGGTTGGGATAAAGGTCTTCTTTTACTTGGCACTTTATACCGTCTACCAGAAGGAAGTAGCTTGAAAGAATAATATAGAGGATGGGAAGAGTCTTTCCCAGTAACAGAGGCTTTCCTTTTTACGGCCACAGTAAAAAGATCAGACTACATAACTATATAGAAGTACAATAAATCGTCTGAATATTAATACTTATTATTAGGGGTGGGCATAGATTATTTTTTTTAAACCTAGATTAATCTAGATTAATTTTGAAATTAATCTAGATTAAAATGGCTCATTTGAGATCTGCCAAAGGCATTCAGAA
>JAUMHQ010000065.1:12631813-12644798 GCA_032361165.1 Enteromius paludinosus | reverse complement strand
ACCCCTAAAACCACGTCTTGACCCTCAAACAGGTCTTTAAAGAGCTCTCAGAAAGTGAGGACCGGCCAAAATGTCCTAACTTAACAAAATTGTCCTCACTCTGACGGTCAAAAACTCAAACCGGCTCTCATAAAGATAGCTGTACAAGTGCACACACACACACACACACATTAAGGACAGAATTAAAAACCCTTATTTATTTTTTTAAATGTAAAATAAGTATCTGTAGCCTAACAAACATCAATGCTTGAGCAAATATTACACAAACAAAACTAATTATTGTAAAACAAATAAATAAACAACAATTTTCCTGTAAAAGAATGGACAGTGGTTACTGTTGGGGCATGTAGGTACTAACAGTTTTTAACAGCAGTTAACCAAAATAGTTGCAAAACCCAGCTAAACTATACGCTGCGGCTAATGTTTGTTTTATTAGAATGCATTCAGATCATTTATTTAACTGTTTGGGAGTTAAGTTTGAAACCTTTTGCAATGTACGCTAAATTAAGTCAATGTATTTCATCACTACAAATTAATTTTTAGGTAAGCTCTGCTTTATATTTCAAATTTCTCTGTTTTCTATTATCTCTGCTTTATTTCTTAATAAGCATGGCTTCTTATTATCCATCTATTTGTAAATGCAGTACTTTAAGGGCATTTTAATGTTTAAAATGTATTTAGGCTACAGCAGAAAAAAATACGCTAAATATTTATATGTAGACTATTTTTAATGTAAGTTTATTAAATTATTAACATTATTATATCATGCTAATAATAAGAGAGACCTTATGTGATGTTTATCTCGTTATTTTGGAAGTTATAATTTTATTTATTTATTTTTTAATACATTAAAGCCATTCTTCTGTCAAATGCAGTTTTGCGGACAAATGAGATGTTGATAGGTTTATTATGGTTATATCGTTATTTTTGTAACTGCAAGCTTTCATATTTTGCGTGCATGAGTTCTGTGTACTGCGGAACCTATGTGCGGGACAGACGGACACATCACACGTGAGATTGCCAATATCAAGTGCAGGCAAATGTCTTTAATATTATCGCAAAATTAGAAACGGTTAAAATATGCTTTTTTTTTCTCAAGTACCAACATCAGAACCGTTAACATCAGAGTTTATCAACACATCTGTTTTTTAGAATTTATCACCCGTACCTAATTAAAGCCCGTTTTTAAATTTTTCAATTTACAAATTGTAAAAGCACAGAGAATCATGTCTTTGCGTGAAAAGAACTTGTTGGACAGGTACACATGCACAAGCTGCCTTCTCGGCCACTTGCAAAAATCCTGGTCATTAGAACCATGCGGTTCAAGCAGAACCTAATGAGTAAAGTGAAAATATACAGGCATAGATCCAGTTTGTTTATTAAAGCCAGAGTCAAAGAGTCAAATTTCCCACGTTTTGTTGGCATTTCATTTATCATTTATGATAATGATACTGTAACTGTAGACTTAACTAGAGAGAAACTGAAGTGCTTACTTTTTCTGAAATTTCTAACCAAGCCTGATACATTTCTATTTTAAGAGGGTTTGTGCAAAGGAAATGGACATGACAGGTCAGTAATCAGTAAAATCAGAGCTGAGAAGAGTCCATTTACAACAGAACAGGAAGGTGATGTATGTTACTTGCATAAAGTGAGAGCAAACAAATTGCATCATCCAAATAGAAAATAAAAACAGATAAAAAACACATCTTAGTGTAGGTTCAGGTTATGAGAAGAGAGTTATGAATTCTTTCCTCAGATTGCCTTTAACTGAGCTGCATTAGAGGGTCAGAGGTCACCGCAGACACAGAAATGAAACCTCACCCGCAAAATTAAAACCTTTCCAGAGTCACAGGGCCACAGACATATTGAAGCTATCTGAAATGTCTCCCTAGGCTGAAGATCCCAAGAGAAAGTGTGTTGCATCTGTAGATTCTCCATTCTTAAGTTGATCATAACGTTTGAAGTACGTTTTTTTTTTGTTGTTGTTGTTTTTTTAATACATTTACCAAGAATGCATTACATAAATCAAAAGTTGCAGTAAAGACATCAGTTTTGTTCAGATTAATATAAATGTTAATATCAAAACTTTTTTCAGCGATGATAAGAGGAAATGTTTCTTGAGTTGATTTCTGAAGGATCATAGGACATTGAAAACTGAAAATAAATGTGAATAAATGTGTCCCTATACCATAAAAGTCATAAGTTCCATAGGAGCAATGTAGGAGTTTGTAGCAATAGCAAACAATACATTGTATGCATCAATATTTTTACTTTTATGTCAAAAATCATTAGGATATAAAGATCATGTTCCCTGGAGATATTTTGTAAATTTACTACTGTAAATATCGAAATTTAATTTTTGATTAGTAAAATGCAATGTTAAGGACTTTATTTTAACAACTTTATTTGGAAGATTTTGTTGTATTCTCAGCCAAATATTGTCCTTTCCTAATAAACCATACATTAGTCGGAAGGTTATTTATTCAAATGATGTATAAATAAAACATTGACCCTTATAACTGGTTTTGTGGTCCAGGGTCACATATTTAAATATATTCATAAATACTGTTTTTACTGTATTTTGATCAAATAAATGCAGCCTTGGTGAGCATACAAGACTTCTTTCAACACAGACACCCAACTTTTGAATGCTAGTGTAACTCACACACACACACAAAAAACCTTGTCATCACACTACCCTCTCGACATTTCGAAGCCTTTCTTTCTTCTGTGATACACAAAAGAAGATGATCAGTAAATTACGACTGCAATATCAGTGTGATCTTCAAACAAAGCTATTGTACAGCTTCAGAAGAATATCAAGCAAAGGTCTTACTGGCTACTTTTATGGTGATTTCTGGAGTTCCGCCTCTGGTCACTGTGATGCGTGTCAAAATTTTGCTTTTTGTGTTCCGCGGAATAAAAGAAAATCATTTTCTTTCTTCTGGAATAACAAGGGTGAGTAAACAATGGCAGGATTTTTATTTATGGGTGAACTAATCCTTTAATTTCTCCGTTCATCAGAGACACTCACATAGCAGGAGACAAATGAAGCATGAATGAATGAAAAAATATGAGGTTACCTAAGGCCAGATGCCATTTCTGAGCTGTGTGTGTGTGTATGTGAGGTCCTTCTCAGCCTGAATTGTCTGATATTACAAGAAAGGGCTTTGTTTACTCAGGATATTTACGCAAAAAAGCTTGCACATACAAACACCAAAGCACACACAAGTGTGTTTGTTCAAGTGTGGGAAATAAGAGGCTTTAGACAAAAATCCTCCTAATCTGGAGCAAGATGTTAATTCATCCACTCTGGCTTAACACTCCCTTCCTGACAAACAAACACACACACACACACAGGACAGAGGAAAAGGAAAAACAAGGACATAACTCTTTGTCTTTTAAGAGGACAGCCTGTGGGTGAAGCCGTCTCAGGAGAGGCTCTGAGTTTATGTACCGGAGTACGTGAGCGATCAAACCATAAAAGGTAGAGAGGGAAAAAAAATCTGCGTAATCAGCACATACTCTCTCTGAGAGACTCACAATGAAGCCAATTAGATTTCAGTTCTGTCAAGAGCTGTTCAGACTGCCAAGGTTCATATTCTGAAGACATAAAAACACTAAACTTTGCAAGTCATAACTTCAATGAGACAGAAGTGGATTGGGGCAGGTTAAAAGAATAAATAGACACAAAGTCTATCCAAAGCAAAATGTCTTGTCAAACAGAATAACTGTGACTTAAAAATTTAAGACATAGCAAAACAGTTTGTCAATGTCAATTCAATTGAGTGTTTTCCTGGTGGCTCACCACAGTCCAATCTGTCCATCTGCCAGAGTTTCATACTGTAATTAACCAAAAATATGATAATCTGATATTGTTTAATAGGTTCCACAGGTTAATTATTCACCTCTTGACTACCAATGTGCGCTAACAGCAAATAGCGTAATTTTTTTATTTCATGAGACTTTGTTTAAAATAGCATAAAAGGCAGATTATTATTTTTTTATTTACAAGCACTGATAAGACCACAAGACAGTTTATGACACTTGAAATTCATTGCTCTTTCAGCTGAGGAGCTGCTGTCAATCACAGGTTGGTCATAGTTCTCTGAGATTTTCACCAAAAACACATGGGCCAGACAGATACTGCTGGGTATCACGGGAGCACTGGCCTGTTTCAGGATCAGTATCAGAGCCAGCATGAGATCACCCCACAGACATACTCCATTTACAGTGGGATGAAGCCTAAATAATCGCACAAACATCTGTCCAACACTGCAGTTTTGGGTGTATTCCTGTAGTCCTTGTGGACACACAGGGATCCAAGTGATCAGCTCCTCTAAATGTCAGAGAGGGGGACATCGTCTCATGCCTGTCTGCAAACCCTGTCACATGAAGAGCCAGGAGACTTCAGACTGTCCATAGGAACATTTATATTTGTAATGTTTCAGAAGGAAGTCTCTTGCGCTCACAAAGGTTATACTTTGTGAAAAAGTATTGTGATAAGTATCTCTATTTTAATACATTTTCAAATGTAATTTATTACTGTGATGGTAAAGCTGAATTTTCAGTGTAACATAATCCTTCATAAATTATTGTAATAGGTTGATTTGCTGCTTTGGAATCATTTCTTAATGTATTAATATTGAAAAATGCCATGCTGCTTAAATTTAGTGAATACAATGACATTTATCCCCTTTTGATTAAGGCCTGTCTATATTAAATAATAAGCAGCTACTAAAGAGGAATGAATTTCTCATACTTTACAGTATATCATCTCAAAAGACAACAGCATGTTAACAAACAAACAAATGCAAACCTATGAGTACACCCACACTCATCACCACTTACTAATGAAAATAAGTGTTTTTTTTCTTTTCAAGAGAAAATATTTTTATTATAACTAGCATACATATTTGCACTTACTCTAGGCAAATGTATGTCTAACATACACACACACACAGAAAGTAGATGTGGTATTATATGGGCCATGAGATGTAAAGTTATGAAAATGTGCACCTGTAACTAAATCAGACAGCTGATTTCAGTGGAAAATAAAAATGAAAAATACAAAAACTCCAGTAGCTTGAGGACGTCCTTGCACATTCTCGTTTCCATTTTCCTTTTTTTAGACAGACATAAGACAAGACATTTTTTTGAGAAGTGAAATCTGCATGTAAAGCCTGCATTTTGGCCTTTTTAAACATAGTCTAAGAGTCATTTTGTGGTAGCTGGGGCAGTGAACATCTGCTATTGGTCATTAAATCCATTTGGCTCAAGTTATTATGCATTCATGTCACTAAATGAAGCAATACACTCAGACGCCACACAAACGGAAACAGTGATCTGCCTTTTTCTAAATTACCGGCCTGCTATTTAGAAAATCTCAATGCACACTAAACATCTGCCATGATATTAGAAACACATTTCCTGTCTCTGACCCTACCATCGTTGTATCCTCTGAAAACAATTCTGTTTCCTCTGAACGGAAGAACACAAGCACCCTGAGGTGGCAGCAGTCTCTCTCTCTCTCTCTCGTGTCTGCGGAGGGAGTTGTTCTGAGCGATGGCCAGCTGTGTCTCTGTGTGATGTTCAGAGCTGCACTTGTGTGTTTTCTTCCCTGTCCAAGCACACACCTGTGTGAAGTATATCAGTGTTTGTGCTTAATAGCACTTGCTCCACTTCTATCATTCCATTACAAAGGACAACTATTATTAAAACTAAAAAGTGCAGGGCAATTTTCAGAACAGACAGAATAGATTTAATAGAATAGAATAGAGTCTATAGAGAATTCAGAATCTCCTGTAATTAGCGACACCTGCGGCTGATAATTTCACTGCAGTTGACAACTGATTTGCTAGTGCTCATATAACATAAGCGTTAAATTTGTTCCTACAAACAAGCATCTTTTCAGTTAACAAAATGTCAATTCGAGTCATGTGATTAATTATTGTGATTTTTTTATCAGCTGTTTGGCCTATTCTGATGGCACCCATTTACTGCAAAAGTAAGGCAAGCAAGTAATGTAACGCTTAATTTTTCCAAATTTGTTCCAATTAATTAACAATCTCATGTATATTTTGGATGGCTTGAAGTGTAATTACGCTTTCATAAAATTTTCGACATATTACATTTTTGGTCAAATGTTTGTTTCAATTTGATATGAATGAGAAACAGTCAGGCAGTGGGAATTTTTTATGATGTGGAAAATTAGTACGGAATTGTGGAATTCATAAAAATGGAATTTACTGTATAACGAGGAACGTCACAGAATTCGCCAAAATTTAGATGGATGCATTAAAAAAAGAATACAATTAATTTGTATTGTTTTAAGGAAATAAGTTAATTTGAAATGCTTTTAATTATTAACATGTAATGAAAGTATTAAAATCAGGAAAACGAATGAAAAAGAGAATTTGGTTTAAAAAATAAAACTTAATTTTAAAGATTTATAGGGCCTTAAAAAATAATACATGTTTGTAAAACTTTTAATACATTTCTACTTAATATTGTTAGTTTTATGATTTCAATTAACTAGAAATGTGTTTTAATTAATAAAATGTAATTTAACCATTAATAAGGTCTAGAAAAATTAACACCGAATAGAGAAAAATTTAAACTATTAAAACAGTTTTAAGGTCAAAGCAAAGCGATGTCAAAGCTTTTTTTTTTTTTTTATGAATAATTAAATAAATAAATGGATTTCAGAGGTCCTTAAGATACATTAAAGTGCAAAAAAAATTCATACCATTGTTCACTCTAGTGAACTACTCTCCGCTGAGTTTTTCCTGAAAGAGGTAAGAAAACTGTGAAAACCACCACCTGTTTCCTCCTTTCGGCTCTTAACCAACTGCCACAACTACCCAAAACACACATTTACACAAAATTAGACACATACACAAATTCACCCTGAGCACTGAAGCACATAACCACATCCATACAGAGACAACTGAACTTAAAACACACGCGCACACAAAGGCATTTAAGTCCACTGAGAAATTCCAAACATGTCCAGTTGAGAAATGTGAACCGCCTGACCGCTGTCTCTCTCTCTCTCTCTCTCTCTCTCTCTCTCTCTCTCTCTCTATCTAAAGGACCGGTTCCCATCTGTGGGAGTCTCAGTGCTGCACAGACACACAGAGATAATGGCAGTGTACAGCGGATGGCCAGATTATTTAATAAACATACAATCCACCTGAGAAAGAAAGCCTGAAAGAGAGCCTTTTCTCAGCATTTGGGAAAGAGAGAAAAGAGAGGGGCTCTGATTTCAGATGACATATTCAATCACACTGATTTGTTTGTGCTCTTAAAATCTTCCAAGAGATGCTAAGAAGAGGAGTCACGAGAAGCTAAAAAAGCTTGTCTCATATAATCAAGTCAATCAAATCCTGCTCAGCCATGATGATTGCGTCCGTCGTGGTGAATGCTTACACTCATTCATTTTTATTTATACAAGCAGACAGGTAATAGTAACAGCCGGGAGTCTTTCATTCAAAGTTGAAATTTCCATAACTATGGCAACAAAAGCCATATAAAAATACAGTACAACTTACGTCTAAACAACAATCTAGCCATACCCACAATTCCACACTCCACCCCCAACTTCCCTCATCCCAGTCACTCCAATTATAGCCCCACCCCGGGCAGGTGCTAATCAGTTTCAGTAAATGTTTGGATATAAATACTTCATTCACTCTGTAAGTTTGAACAACACTGAAAACACCAACAACAGTTTCTTGAATCAACCACACCGCCTTCACACACCTGTGCCCTCATTTCCAGCACTGCACTGTAACGAATACATCCGGGGCAGACACGAGTGAGTCCAGGGTTCGTCTAGGCATGGAAATGTTCATATTGGAATATCAGTAGGCAGTGATGTTCTGGTCTTACCTTTCCGAACTGTTCAAAATACTGTTTCACATCTTCAACGACTGTGCTTGCTGATAATCCACCCACAAATATTTTCTTTGTTCTTGTGACCATCTGGTAATAAAGAGAGAAACGAAAAAAGGAAAAACATGAGCAAACCAAAAAAACATTTAGAACAAGCAACACCTAGATTACTGACACTGATCTATTCAGGTGTGACGTTCATTAGTTTGTTTAAATATGTGGAGAAAAAAATTTATACAGAGAAGGTGAAAGAGACAAATAATTTATTTACCTTACAAAGATTCACAATTAAAACAGTGAAGACAAAATACAATAACCTTATATTCCATGCTTTCAACTATCACATCAGCTTAATTTGAGGCGTTTTTAATTTTTTAAGGTCAAGGCGAAGTCAAAGGTCTGACCACAGCATGGCACATTTGTTTTTGAAGATTTTTTTCCTCTGTATGAAAGCTTTAAAAGAAGCACAGCGCAGATTCCAGTCTCTCTAGATGCACCTTTCCAAGATTTCCAAGCTAATAATGCTGTTACAAATCAAACACGTGTTTGGCACCATTAGTGCAGCCTTCCATTCAGTTAAACCTCTGACATGTTTACTTCTGCTCTGACACACATCCAGATGCTTTTCAGCTCCAGTCACACTTAAAAACAATCAGAAACAGAAAAAAAAAAACTCCCCTCAAAACTCAATTAAGGGATAGAGGGAAGGAGGGAGCCATAAACCTTGATTAATTCCCAAGCCGGGAAAGCACAAAAGATTTCTACAGCACACAAAGAGAGGTGACAGGAGGATGAGCTAAAGCGCTCCCGAAGAGAGAAAGAAAAAATGCTGGAAGAATCTAAACACATGCACCTTTGAGACTTTAAAAAAAAAAAAATAAAGATCACTTTTTGTTGTTTTTGCCTTTATTATATAGGATAGATCAGAACTGACAGAAAGTGAAGTGGTAGAGAGATGGGGGGGGGTTGGGAAAGGTCTGTAAACTGCCCACAAGGCTATCGGCGCAGACACCTTTAAGAAATTTAATAGCCAAATAAAAAGTGCATTAAAGTAACTTCATCTTTAACCAAGTAACTTTATCAGCCATAAATGTTTGTTCTATTTGCAGTTCCATCTGGTGATTCTAGTAATAAGAAATGACACGCTACACCTTTAAATAAATACTTTACAAATCTGTGTATTCTGTCATTAAATGTGTAATAACCACACCCTACAGCAAACATGTCAATCAAGAGTGAAGTTTAAAGCTCAAGCAGATACGTGACTGTCTATCTACCTGTCTATTTGCATCAGCACCGGCAGCCTGTATTTGACACTCATTCAGGATGCAAATCAGTCCAATGGCCGGAGATCAGAGCCTAAAACAAGAGCACATTCACCCAGGGTTATCAGGGTTGTTCAGCCTGGATGTTTACCAGCTTCCCCGTTCTTATCAGTGCAGATCTAGCTAATGGAAACAGTAGCTGGTCCTGATCCTGTACTACCAGCAGCAGTTTCATCTGCTTCCTGTGACACCTCGGCTCTATGCGAGAGGCGTTTCCCTGCCTGCCACCGCTGGTGCCCTGTCTATGGATGCTTAAGTTTTTAGCCAGCTCTTTATGCTCTGTGACAGGCCTGCCCACAGGGCTGATGGGATTTCTACAAGCACTGCAACAACGCAATTACTTTCTCTCCTGCTTTCTCCGTGGTGACAAGCCGACACGACTGCCTAAATCCTCCTGGAGAAGCAAGAGACAGACAGCTCGGTAAAAAGACGGTATAAAGTGAGCTTGCATGTTACACAACTTACATTATTCAAAGCAAAAAAAGAAAAAGAAAAGTATAACTCTGGTATCACAGTCCATAAACGTAAGGCCTTCCAGGCTGAAAGCAGAACGGTGTTTCTCTCAGGAATGTATAGGAAGGGGTTTGTTCTAATATGATGCGGTCGCTTATTATTTGAGCCGAATCTGCTTCTGTCACTTATTAAAATGAGATCTGAGTTATGAAGATGTATTCCCAGCTCAGCGCGAACAGGCAGGAACACAGACGACGGGCTCCAGGGAGGAGCTGGAGAAGCGGAAGAGACGAGTAACATTCCCACCGATCTGCCTGCACACCTGCCGGTGTTTTAGAGCAGAGACGCTGAAGGAGAATTCAACCGCTTGAGCAAGGACACGCTCAGACACTGAATGACCTCTCTCTGGTTCCCAAAAGGACACAATTTCCTACCTCTTTCAGTGCAGCAGTGAGTGCGCTTGAGTGTGTAAGATCTGTTGCAGGGGTCACGGCTGTTTCTCAAGGACATGTTTCTAGTGATTTTTTTCTTTACAGATTTTCAGTGACATTACAGTATACAACGTCAGCGTAGTGAAACAGGATGGCTCTACAAACACTTGATACTTCTGTAAACAATTAAGTAGTTTGCATACAGAACAGTATATTTTCAGAGGGTCAGAGAAGTCTGACTATTGCAACTTTTGTTGCAAGAGTTATTTTTAAAGTTACTGAATAACAATATTATCTTCAGGGGGAAATTAAGCCTTTATAAGTAAATGGTTCTTTTAATAATAGAATATTTCATTTGAAATTGAAAACAATGTTTTGAGGGATAGAAGTACTGAGTGTTCAATAGATCGTACAGTTGTTTAACAAGCAACATACCAATTGCCCAGCTGACAAAACATCTTTTAACATGTTATACAACTTTCGACCTTTTTTGATAAGAAAAAAAATTATGTTTTAGAAGCGGGTGTGCTTTCTGCCGATAGGCTTAAATGTTGTTTGGTTCCCATCATTTCAACAAAATAACTTCTTGGGTGTCAGCCATACAGGATTGGAACGACATGGGTAAGTAAATGATTTCTGGGTGGACTATCCCTTAAAGCTACAAAGAAAGCTATCCTGGATCAGCCTCTATGTGTTTTGCTAAATGATAACTTTTGGAGCAACTATGGGTTCCAACCTAAAACCTTTAGCATACTAACCCGAAGTTCTATGACAAATGTGTTAAAAAAAAAATGTGGTTAAAACGGGACATGCGATATTAAAAAAAGAACCAAATCATGAGCTCTCACATCTGAGCTCTGCAAAACAGCCAGAGCTGAAAACACACTCTGAAGAGCCTCTCTATAAGACACACACACACACACAGACAGTTCCTCCATGACTCGATTGAGAGCTTCTTTCTCTTTCACACACAGTTTTATCCTCCACGGCCCCTGATTTAGTGAATGACAGTATTTGTGGACAGCTGATTACAGTTGTCTGACTTTGGCTTCGTCTCTCAAACAAGGCCACTTGAACCAGAGGGGATCCGTTCAAGCAGACCTCTTTCCTGTGAGGAGCTTTTCTTCACCCTGCTTCCAATCAGAGCACTTTCTCCCTCAGCTTTTGTGCCTTCTGTTCATTTTCAAAAAGGAGTGATTAGAATGTGGCCGCAGCCATCAGTGATCCATGCCGGCTCACACTTTGCCCATGGGGATTACAGGGTGGGAAGTTCACTTGCCCCTGACACCAGATCAGCGCACACACCCACACACACCTGAACTTTTAAAGCATTTGTGGTAATTCAACACATCCTTCCAGTCTTAAGTTAGTGAGAGGTTTCTGTAATAAAGAGTGGACTTGCGTTACTGCATCTGTTCTGGATTGCTCAGTTAGATTCACTTAGTTAACACCTTTCAGCTGAACAGAGATAGAGACCTGCTCACATTTATGAACACACCGCTGCCATCTGCGCACTAGGTGAGGTTCATATGCAAAATTAATATCCAGAGGAAATGTGAAAATGCCATATAGAAACAGTGAGTGCGTCACTGGTGTCACCGAGTGATAATTCTTGTGTTATCAGTGGCAGCTTAACTAAAAATACCCAGACAGAGACGAAAGAGTGATCTATTAGGATCGGTCTTGCAAAATAAACGTTTGCGTTAGAAAGAAAAATTCAATTATTTTCATGCATACCTTCTTCTAGTCAGAAAAGACATTAAATGGAGGGCAAATTTGTTTTTGTCGAAGGGACCCTAGTACTGTCTCAAACTGTGCGGTTCAACTACTAAGCAATACAATTCTCATCTGGTTTTCTGTGTCACTTCAGCTGTCCTTAAAAAATTCAGGGTTGTCAGAGTTTTCCAAAACAAAAAGTTAACCTTAATAATTACTAATTAAAATAATTCAGAGAGGTAAAGTAAATGGAGTACAAATGTATTATCTAAAGAGGAAATATCTTAAAATCTCTTAGCTAGACCTCAACACTCAACCTCAAAACATATTTAAACACACAGCCCAAGACAAATGCTTACCCTCATCATTCAAACTTTCAACAGCACCTTAACCCTAAGCTTATTGACTTTCCACTACAGTCCAAGACAAAGGCTGCCTGCAAGTCACGACAGAATGATTTTATTTAAAAGATGAACAGTACTATTTTTCCCAAAAAATTTTTTAAGTTTTATTTTTATTCAGCAATTAAATTTATTAAATTGACAGTAAAAGTATAACATATTATACTATTATATTATTTGTTTTTAATAAATGGAGCTTGAGCTCCAAATTAGCATATTAGAATGATTTATTACTTTTTAAAAGATCTTATCTGAAATAAATGTTATTGCTTTGCAGTAAACTGTTTAGATTGCATTCATTTTCATCCTGCTCTCTAGACATCAGTATTGGCCATAAAAATGTCCATAACATTAGCCATTACAAAATCTACTTCAATAATACTGACATTAAGAATTTTGAAAGAACAAAATAGACTTTGGTAAATCCAGAAGGATTTCTCAATGCTTTCAAAGAATACTAATTTCATGATTATGAGTGGCTAGCCTCAGGCAGAATTTAGGCATTTGCACTTGGGAGATGTTACAAGTTTAACAAAAATGACCTCAACTGTAATGCTGCAGTTTTCTCTGTCTCTCTGCACCCACTGTCCCGCTGAGTCACCACAGCTGGAGAAAAGAAAGAGAGAGCAAGAGAGAGAGAGAGAGCGAGAGAGCGAGAGAGCGAGAGAGCGAGAGAGCGAGAGAGCGAGAGAGCGAGAGAGAGAGAGAGAGAGAGAGAGAGAGAGAGAGAGAGAGAGAGAGAGAGAGAGAGAGAGAGAGAGAG
>JAUMHQ010000065.1:12594099-12624131 GCA_032361165.1 Enteromius paludinosus | reverse complement strand
TAATATAATATAATATAATATAATATAATATAATATAATATAATATAATATAATATATTTTTTTACTTTTTATTGATTTGATAGGTTTATTATTTCATTGACTTAAATGGAATATTTATAGCTCCTGTGCTACTGTGTAAGTGAGCACAATTCTCCCACAGTGGGCACGCATTTATACTTCCTGTTTAATTAAAGTGGTAAACATCAGGTCAAGCTTCAGGAACGCTTGCTTCCGTTTTCTACTCATATCCCTTATAGTCTAGTCTGTACTGAGATCACAGAGCAGCTGTTTCCCCCACTCATCCTTACTAAACACTATGCCACTGAGAGTCGGCTGTGGCTAATCTCATCCAGGGAATCCTCAAAACAAATTTCCTGCACACAGATTAAAGCAGTTGTCCTGCTTCTACCTGTAAACGGACTCCAGAAAATCCCATTCATCATTTATGTGTGAAAATATATATTCAGGACAGAGTGTTAAACTGTCCCCTGAGGACCTGTGACCAAGCTGAACTTTAAACATACGATGTGTGGTGTGTCTAGAGCTTAAATCTGCAGTAACACACTCTCACATCTGCCTGAAGATGATCAAGTTTACTCAGTCTCACACACATCCACAACTTGCCTGAAAAGAGTGTAATTGAGCCTGTAGTGCCTTGAGCTCTGAATTAGACTTGCGTAAAAGAGTTTCCTCTGGAATAACAGAGTGATTTTACTGCAGTTTTCAAGAGCCAGCACTCATCTGAATAAGACACAAAAGCTCTTCTTTCTCTAGCGTCCTCTCTTTCTCCTTTTCTGGTCTTGATGTTCAGCCTTCTACTCCTCTCAGTATTAAAGCGGTCCTCCTCCCCATTCCAAATTAGGAATTAATCAAAAAATAACTTATTAGGACAGATGCTTGTTTGCTTCTTGTGTTCAGTTAACAGACTGGAGGGACACATTTTTTAAATTTAGTTTTTTTAAGAAAGAGGTTTATTTCACATTAACCTTGTCTCTCTCTTCCAGACCTAAAGATCGTCCAGAGACACTTAAAAATAACACAAACAGCGGGCAAAGTTGTCATTGCCCAAACCTAACCTGCCTTATGCCACAATTAATCACACTTCCAGGTTTATAAAACAGAGCCTCCTAACACACACACACATTTAGGTCTCCAGTCAGTTGACCGTGTCCTGTGTAGACACTCAGTTTAACAGTCAGCAACCACAGTTGTACCATCCACCTGCATCTACCGTCAGCCCATCAAACACACATTGAGAGAACAGTCAAGCCCCTGTGCTGTCAATCACATCCCCTTAGGCTGAGGTGCTTTGGTGGAAATACAGTGAACATATAATAATGACATCAGCCAGAGACATAATTAGAATGAAAATGATGGGATTTACAAATAATCGGTTAGCATTTACTCATACATATGCACAACTTACATGCCAATTTTGCAAATAGAAGAAAAATACTGATTTCAAGGCAGTATCTTTAGAGGAGTAATTCTTCACTGACAAAAAAAATCATTTTCTATTAAAAAGGGACATGTGGATAGTTTATATACCTATTTGGATCCAAAGCCTAGTGAGCTGCTTACAGTAAGGGTATTTTAAGGCATTGTTTGGAGATGGACAAAACTGTTTTTAATGACACTTCTTGGTAATTATACAAGACTAGACAAGTCCACACCACAATAATAACCACAAAGAACAACAATATCACTTTTTTTGTTCCCCAGATGATTATTTCTAATCAGGAGGATGCACCCGACTTAAAAGAGCTTGAACATTTAAAACAATAAAACAATGTAACTTCAGCACATGCTGCCTTCAGTTAGACAGAATTATTATAGAAATTAAGAATCCTCCGTTTACTATTTGTGAAGTTGCAACTACCTATGAAAAAAATCCCAATTCAGTCATTTATGAGGTTCTATTTCAGTTTCAATGCTGCTTTCAGCTGTCTATGTAGGCAGGTGACAGAAAGGCAGCTCATTAGGTTTTGGAACAGAGCTATGGTCTAGAATTAGAGAACGATAATGAGAGTTAACTGCTTGTGACCATGATGTTATGATTTTATTCTGGGACATAGTTACACATCTTCATGTAAAAGAGGAGTGTGGTCCTGGGTTGAGTGGAGACATTATTTCTCACACACACACACACTCACATACACACTGTGTAAGTAAAAAAACAAAAAAAACAAAAGACTTTTAAATAATAATTAACTGGGCCATTTAAAACCACTCTGCCCCACACAGCTAATTACCCCAGTCGACTTCTGCCCTCGCTTTCACCATTGTGCCCCAGAATAGAAGTGGATTCAATGATCTCAGCAGCTGCAATGTGGACCGACGTCACGCAAGAGCTCTTGCGCGCTATTCTCATTGCTGGCCCAGGAGAACAACAGATTGAACACAGTTACCTGAACAGCTTGAATGCACGCAAATTCTCTGCCACTTTCTGATTTTACATCTCACAGATAAAGTGATTCTGCCCTCACAGGGCAACCAGCAGTGAACACATAATACATTTCTTTACCTGTTAAAACTGGTCTGAGCAAATAACCACCTTGTTCAGGTGGCACAAGGTGGATATAAAATCAGAGCATCAGTGACCTTACATACAGCAAAGCAAAGAAAGCATCTCTTCTAATGAACCACAATGGAGTGAAGTTTCTCCTGCAAATGACGTCGGCTGATTCATTCCAGCCCCTCTGACTCAAATATACACAATGAGTTAAAAATAGAGATCCTCACTTCCTGCTCCTATTAGCTCAGTCTTAGAATAGAAGCCCCACGTTTATAGAAACGCCAACACAAAGGAGAAAGACAAAAACAATGAAAGTGTTCAGTTCGGGCTGAAACTAGAGAACAGCAAAAACATTTTTTTAAAGAATCTTATGAAAACCTGCAATCATAACTACTGAACAGTAGATTGGCATGAATTACACAACTTCGATTTTAAAGTCATTTCAGTCACAACATGACTAGACAAGACTAAAAACAGTCCCTCTTGCTTGTAGGTCACCCTGTGGAAAGGGAAACCATTAGAGCTGCATGAACTGCATATAAAGGTCACTGTCAGGTCACCGGGACACAGGTCGGTAACTGGCTGTAATTAAATTGATCTGGTTAGAGATTTTTGGATGAGAAACACTACCCCACCTAAAGAGACAGAGAGTGAAAGCTCAAAGGATGTTAAAACATCTTTTGTCTGGACCAAGAAAATCCCATGATGGGAGATTGAATGTGAACAACCCGGGAAAAAAAGATGACTGGATGACCTCTGCCCTCTCCGGCGGCCGCTGAAACAACCCGCCCCCGCCGGCCCATCAGAACAAGCATCTGGATCACAGTGCCGGTCTAATCAGAACTGATGAATGTGGGTCGGCTTTAATCTTGCCGTGTTGAACTGATTGGAAGGCAGACTCTGCTTTGAAGTGGAGAATTCCATTAGCTTCCGGCGCTCTGATCCGACCAGTCCGGGAAAGCCATCGCACACACATACACACACACACTCACTCTTTTACACCACCTCACCCCCCCCCCCCCCCAAAGGCAACTGTAGAAGCCCATTTCCACAGAAAACAGTGAATATCTTTTTAAAGAGCATCCGCATGAGAGAGATTCTCAGTCTGTCCTGGCCGTCTGGGCAGCGGTGTGGCATCCTAACCAACTTCAAGGGCTTGCCTTCACTTTGATCCAGTCAAATACGACAACTGGCTGTTAAGGGATCACAGAGAGAGGAGAAGAACTGAGCAAAGAGCCAGCGAAAAGAAGAAAGCCAGCCACCATCTGGGCTGACCACCAACTCTTTCTCCTCACAAACAGGCAAACCGTCAGAACCGTCTGCTCCATGCAACAAAACAGACCCTACCTGATGTTACCAGCCACCTATTTTAATTTCTTTACAAATCATCTCAAACTCTCTTCATGCTCAAATGCAGTTTTATGTTAAAACGAGTAATTTAATGTGGCTTGTTAAGATCTTACTGACACAGACCTTTTAAATAATATTTTTAAAAGTTCCATATAATTGCTTTTATTTGCTGATATTAATCAAATTAGGTTTTATATTAAGAAGTGGTATCAAAATTGAGGAATTTACTAGTTTAATTATCTATAGGCAAAAATCTGAAGTTCAAGGCCATAACAAGGGAGACACAAAAGGCATCACAGTTACCGGCCTGTCCTCTGTGAAGAATGAGATGGAGAGAGAAAGAGAAGCATAATCAGACACTCAGATCTTCTCATTTTGTTGCCGTTTGTATTCAACCAGAATGAAGAGCAGCAATCAGACGGTGCAGTAGAGTAAACAAAGCCTGCATCATTTTGTCTTATATTACCACAGGGCAAGCGTTGAATAGAGAGATGACAAATTAGGACACAAAACTGCAAGGAAAGCAAACTTAAGCGGTCACCTCTGGTGCTACAATCCAGCTGAGAGCCATTTATATTCCCCGACATGATTTTAATTTTAATATTACAGCCAAACAAAACCAAACAGGGTCGGATTATACAGCACTCAACAAAATCTCTCCTCCTTATAAGCCCGGAGAGAACTGAAGCTGGCAAACCTCCGTAAAACCGCTTCGGTTTGTTCTTCTTGTTGTTTTAGGGAACTGTCAAGGCTCAAGGGAGAGAGACAGTGCTGAGAGCAGGAGAGAGAGACAGCTCTGAAATAAAGAGGGAGAGAGAGTGTGCTGAAGGGCAGGAGAGAGAGAGACAGGACTGGATTCGAGAAAAAAAAAAAAAAAAAAGACAATGATATGACTGAGATCAGGAAAGAGAGACAATTTCCTTTAGTACAGAGTTATGCTTACAAATGCTTTGGTGATACAAATGCACAGGTTTTTCATGCCATTAAAAGCACACTAAAATTTAACATTCATTGGGGAAAGAGAGAGCTGAAGAGAAACAGTCTAGCTTGGAGTCAGGACACAGAGATCGACAGGACTGTGGAAAGAAGAGAGAAAGGCAGTGCTGGGATCGGTAGACAAAGAAACAGAACTGAGTTGAGAGAATCAGAAAAAGAAAGGGCGGTAGGACTGAGGGCAGCAGAGAGACAGTGCTGGGAGCAAGAGCGAGCGACAGGACCGACAGCAAGAGAGAGAGGGCGGGAGACAGCCAGAAGCATTGTCCTACACTGTGCATTACGGCTGAAGAGAGAGATAAAGCGAACGAACACAGAAGAGTGCAGCAGGGAGTCTGGCTGCTTTATTGCAAGATATTGGGTCATGCCTCTGTACACATGCGGGAGCGTGTTTGTGAGAGACACCGGCAGTTCCAGCATCTCCGTCAGCCATGGGCTCTGACTCTAGGCTGCTTTGAATTAGTGGTTCCGTTCGGGTCAGGCTTCTCAATGACAGAAGAACTTGTTAAAGAACATTAGATCCCTGATCCACCGAGCAATGAGACAACACTATTAAAATAAACTCTGACTGTCTTCTCAGGTCACAGAAAGACAGCACGCAGCCATTAATTATTTAAGGCATACATAGCAGTTTGTGTTCGCGGAAACATGCAAAATCAAAGCACTAGAATCAGAGCCTCGGGTAGAACCAAACAAATCTAATACTACCAATTAAACTGCACACATCAAATTAAACAATGACCTTCAACTCTCCCTGATTACACAAATAGTGGTCCAACAGATTTCCCAGAGTAATTATCTGTGTTTTTATATATAATTGGCAGGTATGAGCAGTAATTCATTAAATCGTTTGATGACATTAAGATTTTAATTGTTGCTTTTTTTATTTTTTTATTTTTTTTAAATCTGAGGTGAGGCTCATGGATTGTTATCAGAAAGAATGAACACCGGTTCTTCACAAATAGTCTGGAATCTGGAACAAATAGTCTTAGTTTATTTCACTGTTTAATGACTTAAATAGGAAGTTAGGCTATATTTAGAATGAAAGCTTAGCATACAATTTTTTTTGCTTTTTTAAAAATAACTACAAATAATGACAAATTGAAGTTTGCAACACTGTCGTCATGACCTCTCTATTGTTGTTTAATCTGGTTTCGCAGCATCTTTCAGCCAAACTGCTTAATGGTGGCTTATCCAAAATGAATCAAAAAGAACATTTTTAGATAATATTACTTGCATAACGTCATCTAAAAATGCTGAAACTGGAAAGGTTGAGTGGAGCAGTATCCCAAGTAGACTATTATTCTAAGGTTTGGGGTTGGTAAGATTTTTGGTAAGTCAATTATGTTTACCAAAAGTGCATTTATTTGATTAAAAATCATTCTAATATGCTGATTTGGCGCATAAGAATCATTTCTTTTAATGTAAAAAAACAGCTTGCTTTATGTTTTTATAAACAACAATTTTTTTTCTTATTTCAGTGCATTTTTGAGACAATGGAAAAGTCTTTACTGTCATTTTTTTTTATCAATTTAAAGTGCCCCTATTATGCCTTTTCAAATATGATCTTCCGTGCAGTGTGTCATATAGCTGTATGTGAACATAAACTATCAGCAAAGTTGTGGCACTGACAGTGCGTGATAAAGTTTTCGTCTATCCAAAATAAAAAATTAAATTAAATTTAAAAAAGTGTGTCGCCTCACATTCTCCTAAACGAGTCGTCAGCAATTCGAATCTTTTTCTGTTATGGATCCACGTCACTAAGTAACATATTTGCATAATGTCCGCCCACATCGTACATCGCGAACAACTTGTCCGCCCACAAACAGTACAATTACCCTGTGGATTACATCACGTCAAGAAAACGCTGTACCCTGCGCTGTCATAAAAGTACATCACCTGCACAGTGCTTACTACAAAAATAGCGTAGAGTAGTACAGTAGTATGCTATTCAAAACATATATAAAGTGAAAGAAAAAGGAAGGAAAGCTTTAAATTTGAAAGTCAGACAGTTACAAAACGAAGCATTTCTAATTTAGATTTCCACAAGTGATTATCAGAATCTCTCTAGATGGTGGTGGCATCTCCACCATGATTAACCCCTGAGACAGAGGAAGATATAAATGAGTGTGGAGCTGGAGGTTGGACTGACAGGCAGAGACAGACAGTGACAGCAGCAGTAAGACTGACACCCTAAAGAAAGAGACAGACAGACAAAAGAAAGAAAAAATAGTAAGTGAAAACTCAATCACACAGGAGGAGGCACAACACAACGGTTGATTCTGTCTTCCAACAGTGACAGAAAAACAAAATCTCAAAATAAACCATAAAAAACGACAAAAATGAGTCTGAAAACGAGGAAACAAAAAGTGGTATCCAAACAATGAAACGACAGAGACTCTCTCAGACACACACACACATACGCATCATCCTGTTTACTGCAGCACTTGTTTAAAAAGTGCTTATATCTCAAGAGTTTTAGCTGTAGAAGACAGAGAAAGATGGAGACGAAGCACTCTCTCTCTCCAGTATAGTTGACGTTGTACTGGTGTAATTACTTGTGCAGATGCCTCACCACAACCACACAAACCCAGCTGACAAGTGCAGATGTACACTTGACTACTAACGAAACTGTCCTGATTTCCAGTGAGCACAAAAACAGAATCGTACGCGTGTAATAGTCCCAGAAAGAAGTATAACGCTAGCTTAGCTTAAAGTGATGTCTCAGCACCTGCAAAGTTTCACACACACACACACAAAAAAAAACAAAAAAAGTGAGAGAGAACTGCTGCATTTACTCATCCGCAAAAGACTGAAATCTGCATTATACAAAACTGAGATATTACTTTAAAGGGTTAACGATCATATCTTTAGGAATTTTCTTTCTGTACCTTTTATTTTGCTACTTAACTTACTGTCTGTTAGGCCTGAGTTAACTAAGCTACAACGACTGCATCCTTTCACATATGAAATGCGTTAAACTCCAGGCATTACTTCTGTCCAGTCCAGTAAGATGTTTGAAATAAGAAATTATATATAACCTATATGGCATCCCTAACTAAACTGTAGGAGAAAAGCATGTTGTATGCTTTATAAAATGTTTTAATTTTAATCATGCCAAGAAGGCTTAGCTGACTCTGAGACTGCAAGCAAAAACAGTGCATAGAGAAAGCACACATACATGTACACAAAGAACATAAAACAAACAGCAATGGCAATTCAAATCACACTCACGCAGGCCTTAACATGACTACCGCTGAACTGGGCAGCAGAATCAATACTGTAGATCCCCTCACTCCCTTTTAAATGCTATTGTGTCCATTGCTTCATCACATGATTCCGGAAAAGAGAGTAAAATCAATCTACAAACAAGCTAACACTTCCTATAATGAAAGTGTGCCCTGATTATATGCAGAGTAGTCTCAGCCTTACTGAAACTCATTTAATGTAACCTTGTATTATACTGTATGACAATAAATATAATGATAATGCTACATTTCCATTTCAAAGTTCTTTTGAACTTTCTAATACATACAGCATAAAAATTTACAACTGTTTAAACAAGAATGCACTGTTTAATTGTACCAAATTAAATTAAAATTTCTGAAGGATCATAAGACAAGACACTCAACCTCACAACAGAATTTTCTTATAAAACTGCAAAAAAAAAAATATTAATTAATTAATTAAAAAAACAACTTTCCATTTCAGCTAAACAGCCTTTTCTTTATTTATATCGGGCAGATCTTGGGTAAGATTCATGAACCAAACCATGCTCCTCATCCATACTGTGACTAGGCAACTACAGGCAGGGAAAACCAATAGTTATCTCCATCTTAACTGTGCAGCTGACATTTGTTTTTTCCGGCGGCATGTTTAATCCAGTGCGCATACCATGAGCTATATATCATCCTCAGAGCTTTCAAGAACAAATGAATCCCTGTCCTGAAAGGCAAACCCACAAGCCACAGGACCTTCTGTACATGTGCTACCCAAGAATACATTTACCTGAGGACACCACAATTTTCTGCAACTAAATAATCCTTCTGATCGGCAGCTCTCCTCATCGCTGGAACACAGACCTCATCTGGGCTAGTTTTTGTCATACTGTCTCTCTCCATGAAGCTCCTCATCTCTCTCTCTGCTCATAGGGAGAGGAGCTGTTGGAAGCTCATTCAGAAGATTTGTTCACTTGAGGTTCACAGCTGCAGTGCGCAGTGAGTCCTCACACCCACAGTGTTCCTTAATTTATGTAGAAGGTTAACAGCATCTTTTATCTGTATTGTGTCAGCAACTCTTCTACAACTCTTAGCCATCTTGAAAAAAATTTAAATAAAACTAAATCACTGTAATGCTGAAGCTGAAGAATTATAATTGGGCACATCAAAACAAGAACATAAACATTAGTCAACAAAACTGCAGGTGTATAAGCAAAAGCAATATTGACAAGGATTCCTGGTTAAATCTGAATTGAAACCCTGAATGCAACTTGCTACAGTGCAGAAAGCAGAAAAAAAAGACAGTTCAGAGGTTTGCAGCCTAAACCTGTTAAACACACAGTGAACATGTATGAGCAAATCAGCCTTGAGTTAACAGAGGGCTGGAGACGACCTGATTCTACATCGATCACTCAGCCATAGTTCTCCAATTCTCCCAGGACCAAATGAGCAAACGTCCAGCCAGACTAATTAATCCGTTAGACCAACTGATTTAATTAAGACAGCACTTCTGCAAGACAGGAGAAAACTGAATCCTGTCTTTTGTTTGAAGAGAGGGAGAGATTTTAACAGCATGTCCAGAAAACGGAAGAACAGAGAGTTTCAGATGGAGACTTAAAATAACTTGTGAATGTTTTACTGAATCAAGAATTGAAGCTTTATTTTTTATATATAGAGAGTGAATGACAAAACCATATATACTGCAATAGACAGTGACTATATATTATCCAAAAATCAGAACACATATGATGTTTAAAATAGTTAAGAAAAGCAATATGAAAAGGACCAATGATATTTCACAGCCGGCGGTGTGTTCCAGCATAAAGGTCTAGTCACATGACTGTGCACAGGCTTTAAAATTATGCACATAAGTGTGCCTGTCTTTCAAGTGAAAGCAGACTTCACAGAAATACGGCATCATTCGCTCAAACAAAAATGAAATAGCACAAAACGAAACCAGAACTTGAGTTGAATGGGTAAAACTTGTCCTTCTCAACAGGCCTCCATGAATCTGAAAGCCCCGATAGGATATGGGAACACAGAAATGACTTTTCTTTTGATTTGACAGGGGACTTGTCAAAGACAATCACCCTGTGGCTCTGCCCAGAGCAGCCTGCGATCTATTCCTGTCTCTCACAGCACAAAGAAAAGCCACTGAACAACAGAAATCCCCTCAGAAAAGAAATAAGTCTACAGTGAGCACAGAACAAAAGCCTAAAGAGAGAGAGAGAGAGAGAGAGAGAGAGAGACTCCAGTTGTTTGTTCAGTCCCATGGTCCATCACCTTGATCTGGGCTGATCGAGCAGCTGTGTACTGGACAAAATCTTGGCTTAAACCCCCCGTCTCCATCTAATAAACCCAAATCCAGCAGCCGGATATCAGCCTCTCTCGGTGTGCCCTCCTGCTGTTCTGGAAATGTCCTGTTATTGCTGCTCTCTCTCTATTGATCGGGGTGTAATTGCTCTAAAACTCTGTTTGGAGGCGCTTCCTCTTTCCATGTGGTGTTGAGGGCATACTGGGGTTTCTCAAACATCTCAAGCCACAAGCCAAAGTCTTTCCCAGAGATATTAAAGCTCTAGACCAGAGCTCTACATGATACTGCCTCTTAGAGCACAATGACTTCTGAAAAGTGTCTTTGAGCACATATATTCAGCCTGAGTGGACCATCAAACGCTTCAAGACGAGACCTTCCTATGTGAAGACTGTACTCCATGTGCCAGTGTAGCATTAAAGAGATAATTCACACAAAATGTTAAATTCTGTCATGATTTACTCATATTTGTTCCAAACCTGTACGACTTACTTTCTTCTAGGGAACATAGAAGTAAAGTGATTTTTGTCAACAGTCAACAAAACGGTTTTCTACAATCTTTTCTTTTTGCTGCAGTAGCAGGGAAGTCATACAGTCTGGGAACAAATTTCGAACAGATGATGACTTTGAATTTATTTTTGGGTGAACTATCCCTCTAAGATGACTGCATCAGAAGAGCTAATACAAACACAAACACTTCACAATGAGAAATACAGACGGTCATGTACATCATGAGTCACATTCAGACAGTTCCAAAATACATCTCCACTAAAATAGCACAACACACTGACACACACACCAGATGAAAAGGCCTACAGCAAGATCACAGCAGAGGAGGAGATGACTACTGGAATAAAAACAAGAGAGGCAGAAAGACAGAAGAAAATGAGAGAGTTACCATAAAGTAACCCTGTAACCACGCAGGCAAATCATCTGTCTCTGGTTTGCTGATTTTACATTGCATGCAAATGTTGGTCCAGCAGGAGGACACAACTATAATTCAGCCCAGTTCAGACTGGGATGGCACTGCAGGAGTATTACATGCATGAATGGGAGCAAAAAAAGTCAACAGTCCTTCATTTTTATCTTGTCTAGATTCATCACACACTTGTTTTCCTCTGAACAACCTTTATCGTACTGGAACAGCTGCGACAGGAAACTGCAGCATCTTTTTAAAGCAAAATGTCCAGTACATTTCAAAACATTATTGACTCATATTTGCATCTTATGACAGTGAAGGTATGACAATCTTCCTCCACGCATTGCTAATCAGTTAAAGAGCATTACTTCACCCACTTGGAATCTGCACTTTTTTCTTCACTTTAGGGATGCTCATTTCGGTTATTTCTCGTAACAGACAACCGACGCTCGTTCACCGATTATTAACCGTTAACTGAAAACATTATTTTAAATGAGAATTGAATTCAATTGAGTCCACAAAACTAAGTCTTACCACTTTCTGACATGACAGGAGTCCAATCGAGGTGCAAGTTCTTTCATCAATCCTTCATTAACCGACAGCAGCTTTGGACGGAGAGCGGAGCATATGAATCGCGCACAGAACACAAAACTGACGACAGGGGCTCCGACGGAAAACTGACGAGATCTCATAAAACTTTCAGATGACACGCAGCTCATTTCTCCATCACTATAAGTTACCCAAAACACACATAAAAACACGTAACACCCTGTAGAAGCGTGTTTGTGCAGCAGTGCAGCACTCATTTCCAGGTGAGTTCCGTTACAGAACGCGGTTGTCACTCCCTGTACTCAGCAACTGTATTCTGCTGCTGTTTGAATGTGGCCAATAAAACGCGATTTTTTATAGGCTAAGAGTAGGTAAAATACTGAAATAAATAAATAAATAAATAAATAAAACGACCTTTTAAACCGTATTAATCAGTCAAACTTCAAATCGGTAGAATAACGGTTAAACAGTTAAAATGAGCATCCCTACTTCACTTTCTGCACTAACTGTAAATAGCATAGTTCTGAATGAATTTAATTGAAGTAAATATGGATTAACATTGACTTTAGTATTATTGGTAGCTGAGAACATGATCTGTTTAAGTATAACTTGATGTCATCCATCTAGCACTGTTAAACCAATATTTTGGCCTTAATGTATAACAGACAGTAGCTTAAAACTCTTAAGTAATTTATGTAAAATTATTGTCAATAGTTAACTGTAATTAAACTGTTGTTTAAATTGTTACTAGGGATGTTCATTTTAACCGTTTAACCGTCAACCAACCAATATGAATACTGACCGATTAATACAATCAGTTAAACACTTAAAAAGGTCATGTTATTTATTTATTTATTTCAGTATTTTACCTACTCATAGCCTATATAAAATTGTGTTTTACTGGCCACATTCACACAGCAGCAGAACACAGTTGTTGAGTCCTAACACAGGGAGTGATCACAACGTTCTGTAACGGAACTCATCTGGAAATGTTCAGAACTAACAACCGCATTCTTGGAGCACACGCGCTGTGTGAACGGAACAGGACTCGTCATACACTGCTAAAGAGAGCCGCTCTGCTGCACAAACGCGCATCTACCGGGTGTTTTTATGTGTGTTTTGGGTAACTTCTAGTGATGGAGAAATGAGCTGCGTGTCATCTGAAAGTTTTATTAGATCTCGTCAGTTTTCCGCTGGAGCCGCTCTCGTCAGTTTTGTGTTCAGTGCGCGATTCATATGCCCTGCTCTTCGCCCAAAGCTGCTGTCAGTTAATGAAGGTTTGATGAAAAAAAACTCGTGCCTCAATTGGACTCCTGTCATGTCAGAAAGTGACTTTTATTGACGTTGCCATCTTTCACATTAATTGGGTCACTGTTGCTAACTTTTTTATTTCGTTATCTTGATTTATTATTTAGGTATAATAGCTATATGTTTCTCGTACAGGTCTATTTCTCCTTTATAATGTTTCTTCTCTGGTCGCAAAAGTGCTGCGGGCATATGATATGAAATAGATATGATCACGTAAATGTTCGTCTTCTGTTGTTTGCTAGTTTTTGCGCATGTACAATGAATCCTCAGAAAACAAATATTACTATTATTTACGGGGTCATAGGCGCTTATCCTTTCTAATTGAATTCAATTCTCTTTTAAAATAATGTTGTTAGTTAACCGGTTAACCAGCGTCAGTTGTCGGTTACGAGAAATTACAGAAATGAGCATCCCTAATTGTTACTGTAATAAAGGTTACAAGTAATGACAAGTAATAGCATTAGGATATTTAAGATGCTTTGTTAAAGTTGTTTAAAATTAATGTTGTTAAGATTGTTTAAAGTAGCTACACATCATTTCCTCCATATTGAGACGTACATCTGAGTGCAATGGATTATTAAAAAAGGAAGAAAAAAAAAAATAATAACTAGGATTGGACTTGGTTCTCTCAACAGGTTATTACTTCGTAGGAGGCAGATTTACAAGTGAGCTTGCAGTTAACTGTGAGAAAGACAGGGTTTAAACTAGTCTCAAATAGCCAGCCCTTCAGACTGACGGCTGAAGGTCTGGAATACATGTCAACTTTTATTGGCCAAGGCCTGTCCATGAGGCTGTTTACACGAAATGTCAAATCAACAAATCAAAGCTTGTTTCGTTTCAGTCACATTTTGGGGGGAGGAAATGCGTCCACAATAACAAACCGTGGTGTAAAACTCTTATTTTAAAGATTCTATGCTTTGAACTTTAAATATTTTACATGCTTTTGAAAATCCAGTGTTTAGTTGATCCTGAAAGGCCCATTGTCAAAGTTGTAAACACAAATGTTTTCTTCTGATGACTTTCGAAACTCTTGAAGGGTTTCCACTTTTGAGTGCTACAGTATATGCATCAGACGTTCCGTGGGTGTGACATCTGAGGCTGAGACTACATTTAAACAGACTATCTGATTGGATAACTCTGTAAATATACTGTTCAGATGAATTAAATTCTATATAATGCTCAACAATTCAATTCAAGTAAACTCAACCTTCAGCCTCAATGTCTCCATGTCAAAAAGTTTATTCAAAACTGTGGAGTCCTTCACAAATGCATGCAAACTCATTTAAAAAAATAAATAAATAAAATGTATTCCAAGGAAGAAAATAAATTGCGGGCAGGGGATGTGTGGGTGAGTGTCAGGTTTGAATTCTGCTGAACTTTCTGCAGAATTCTATGGCTGCAGATTGTGTGCTGGCCTGAGCATGATTCATCAGTGAGTCCAGGCAGACCAGAGCCTTATCAGCCTGCTTAGCAGAGACCATGTTCTCGGTGTGTGCGCTGTAGGAATCGTTTTAAGCAGTAGCGACCCTAAACCACATCTCAAGCCAAGTGTTACCTTAAATCCAAAACAGGTGCACCCACAAACTACAACAAAATATCAGGTAAATGGTCACAATGGTAGTTTAAAGAAATAAATTGAAGTTTATTTCAGTGTCTTTTTTGAACCAATATTGGACTCTACTGACCTTCACTGTATAAACAAAATGTGTTCTGTGTAACTGTGTTCTAATGCATTTTGTGTGTCACAGAAAAAAAGTCAAGTTTAGAATTAAATAAAGGCAAGTAAAAATGTTGAAATCTATTTTTGTTTCTGGCCTTTCGCTGCGTTTATTGGCAGAAATGGGACAGGGAACAATGGGAAGGAGAGGGGGAAGCAAGAGTGCTAAACACTAGGCCACGACTCCAGCTGAGCTCATTCACTACATTGATGTTCTCCTATGCATTCTATGATACCCCTTTAATAGGACATTTCACATCAGAACATACTACACCCTCCCCACATCACTTGTTTGCTGCAGTCACAATCTTTTTTTGCCATGAGGTGAAAGTGAGGTGTCCAGATACCGTGATCCCATCAACTCAGTGCTGATTGATTGACTTTTCCCTCTCGATGATCCTGGCTGCCTTTGCCAGATATCGGATTGTTTTTTGT
Organism: Enteromius paludinosus; assembly: GCA_032361165.1. NCBI lineage: Eukaryota > Metazoa > Chordata > Actinopteri > Cypriniformes > Cyprinidae > Enteromius > Enteromius paludinosus. The sequence continues at coordinate 12,608,815 of JAUMHQ010000065.1, read as the reverse complement.
TTTCTGTGAAAAGTCGATGGGCGTCCTGTCTGCTTTGCGGAGCCATTTTTAAAGTGCATTTCTTTTCTTAACTAAAACCCACACAAGCCAGACACACGCACTGCTGGAGGGCTGTGTTTACACTTCAGGGTGTTTTCAGCCTTTTTTAGATGGAAACAGAACTGAGAGTTTCACTTGAGAAACTGTAACATCATGCACGCACAAATGCAGCTGCAGGAGTCCCGTTTCGTGCCATATCGAATCAAAAAAAAAAAAATGACTCAAAGAGAAAGAGTAAAAGCCGAGATGAGAGAAACAGAAGAGGTCAGCAGTCATTTTCTGGTGACTTTAAGGGTGAAAAACATGGCAGTTATATGGCAGGGGAAAAACAGGAAGACTGGAAAGTTTCTGAACAACTTCTTATGCCATGCAGAAAGTTAAATCAGTGTGTTTTTCCTAACCTGCTTTGACACAAATGCGTTGAGTGCAGGGGATTCTATTTTAGAAACGGCATCTATTTTAAAAACCTACAAACTATGATAATCTCAGGTACTGATAATATGCTTTTTTTTATTGGTAAAAGATAGTGATGCTCCGATTGATCAGCCACCGATCATGATCGGCCGATTTTGGCTAAAAATAGCTTGGGGGAACCCCATAGGCGCAGATCAAAAAAGCCGATCACTTGAAGTAAAGCGCGGAGCAGGAGCAGAGCAGAAGCGGCTGTGCCGCGATAGTTTCGGCGCCGAGTCTATTTTTGCAGCACCGCTTACACGCTGAATTAGACTGACAGTGCATTGTTCTTGATCAAAACTGGCCCGATTAACATGAAAAGAAACACATTTTACCATAAAATCGTGCAAGTGATGTGTTTCGTTTTTCACACTCACCATATGAAAAAATAAAATGCAAAAAAACTTGCACTAGCTTTTGCCTAAACTTCAAAGATCTGTTAAATGAATACAACTAGAGGCATTTGTTATGTTTAAGATTAGTTTCTGAATTCAATTATTCAATCCAAATACATTTATTGTTGAAATTCTTTCAGAAATTTGTCTTGGATCTCAAAGCCTAACCTATTCAATCTAGCATCTGCATGCAAACCTTCTGTTTCACTTAATATTTACATGAATTTAAGCTGTGCAGTGGGTTAAATCAAAGTAATGTGAAGCTAAGTAAGATGTACAGTATAGATACACATGAAATACACTTTTATTTTAAGTAGTTTACTGTATTTCTATGTACTTTAATAATTATGTTCCATAAAGTCTTCAACACGTGACATTCTTTTGGTTAAATAAGTAGCTGTGTAAGAGACATTTGTGTAACAGTAGCAGCCTATTACAGCTACATAATTACAAACTGTAAGTCCAGACTGTTCCATAACTTACTTACATGGTACTTTTTCTATGCAAGTATATTGGCTACTACTAAGTACGTACCACCATTACTCTGACACCTTAAAGTGTTACCAAACATTTTTTTTTTTTTTTTTTTAAATGAAACTGACATTAATATAGATTTTATTCTTTGAAGACTCTTGAGATTCATGACAATTAGAATAAAAAGTACTGGCTCAGTTATTAATGAATCAGAGCCAACAGAACCACAGCAACTAAATGTAAAAACTTACCCTTCAATCATATTCAATTCAAAACTGAAACCACACAATTCTTTTAAAATGAACTATTTCTTTTAGCCAGTTGGTCCAAGGTCTTAATTATACATAGTCACATGAACATAACTTTAAGGATACACATTTGCAGTCTGGTTGTAGTACGTAACAAAACTGTACTTCTAAGGTTTAGCATCCTGTTTGCAACACTGGATTTTCTAGACCACCTTAAGTCTGGATAAAGCCAGGAAAAAACCTGAAATGGAACAACTTAGCCATTCAAGACATCAATTTCTATCTCACACGAGTTATAGAAATCAAGGACAACTTAAAGCTGAGTGGTGGTTCACGGTAAGCACATGCTAATGAGGCAGACAGGAAACCGTTAATCACGCTGGTCACTTCTTATGAAGACTTGTGACTAGCTGCCATTTCATAACAAGCTTTCAAAGCTCTTTTAATGACACCAGAGGCCACAGTCCCAGCGGCAATTAAAATCATGTCAGGACGTGCCATGATGTGTTGTGATATCACAGTGTGACACAATGGCAGAAACAAATGTTGGCTGGAAAATATCTCTGGAGACAACGGTCACTTTGGCTACAAGCTTGTGTCTGAGACTCTAACGTCTGCAGGAGAAGAGAGGATAGCCACGTTACGTATCGAATTCTCAAGACATAACAGCTGGGGGGGGGGTAACTACAAGTTACAATTGACATCACTAATGAGGTCACAATGGATATTATACCCACATACAAGAACTTGTTTGCTTAAAGCTCTCACAGAAGTCGCCACACCTATCCAGATCTCTGGTTCATAACCAGTGCAGATGATAACATTCCCCTTGACCTCAATACAAACTTTAAACTACAATAGCACAGGAGAGCTATAAAGAGTCCATAAACAAACAAAAAAAACTCACTCTCAGACCTCACACTGAGAAATAAACATGAGTACTACCGTTCAGGCATGGTGCAGGCAAGATGTGTGACAAGAACGATTAACTGGCTGCTTGCAGTCTAAAATCAATTTTACATGTACAAAAAAAGCCAGTGCAATGCCAATAGATCTGCCTTAATCCTATTGCCTTAAGATGCCTTTAAAATCCACATTCTCTGAGTCATACTAAAATAAATACATTTCTTTCTGTATTCATGCACTCAGCCTTATGTTTGCTTATAAAAAACAACATCAGTACATTATTCTTTATCCATCGTTGTGGTTTAAGAAAAAAAAAAAAAAAAAAAACAACTGCAGACTTGATGCTAAGATACTGTACAAGACAGAGAAACCTGTCCGTGTCTCCCTGAAATTGACAATTCAGTTCTCATAACCTGCTGTCTGCAGGGGAGCTCATATTGTTTAGGGGGGGGTCCAAAAAAAGCAAAAACAAAAACATTTTGCTGCCTTGAAGCAAAATGTATTTTCTTTGTTTCAACAGGAATCCAGGGACCCGATGAGGGGGTGGAAACGTCTGAGCCGTTCTTTATGTTGCAAAAGAAAAGGTTAAGAGACCAAAACTGGCAAATAAAGAAGGGGAAAGAACTGTCTGGAAATTTTGGAAATACATGCCAACAGACTTCGAAGACATGCCCTGGATCTGAGCGCAATCAGCAAAGTAAAAAAAAAAAAAACTCATCTGTGAGGCACTCAAAACCAAGAAAAAATCCATTATTGATTGTGTTTGTCGTGGGACAAAAAAAGAAAGAACCTGCTAGAGTGGACTGCATTTGGGCGGACACTCTGAGCTTCAGACCAATTTAAAGAGTAAAGAGGTATTAGAACTGAATTAGCACAAAAGAGATGGACACACTGACACCTAATCAAGAGCACTACCCACATATCACTTCAGATGGACACACACATCACTGACTGACCACATCATTGGTTTTTCACAATCTGATGCACAGGTCTGCCCCTCAAGGGCTAAAACATTATTAAAATACAAATATGAAAATGCTTAAGCAAAATACGATGTCAGCGTCAAGAGAAAGTTTGAAAATTCTGACCTTGGGTTGAGCACGTCGAGGAAAGGCGACCTTAGGATCAATCTGTGCACAAACAGAGAAAGAAGAGGGAGAATAGAAAAACAAAGTCACATAAAGGAATGCAGTTATCCAGGCCCAATTAAACACAATACACTCTTTCATACTTCAAGAAATCATCAGCACCATCAAGCTTCTGAACTCCAAGCATGGATGGGTCATACTTCAATGATGATATTAACTCTTTGGCATGTCATCTTGTTAATTTCAGTTTGTGTTCCATCTAGTGAAGGTGTGCAGACAGAAGGAATTATCAAAGAAACTATTTCATGCTCCAATGTCACACTGTCTTGCCTCAGCCTTAATACAGCTTCTTATAAAGAGGAGTTTCAAACAATCTCATACAGGCAGACGTAGTCAAGAGGAAAAACATAAACAGATCGAAATTGGGCTCTTGCAGGAAATTACTTGTCCATGTTCAGCAAGGCAAAAGCTTTAGATTGTAGCAAAACTCCTAGTGTAGATTTGAACGTTTGCCTGAGGGCTCTGCAGCATATAAGTGTGTATCATTACAGACACTGCCTTTCTAAATAAAACGCACACACACTGACTGTTTCTTTGCCTTCTCTATATGTTGGCCGTTTTAAATATAGATGTGTCAACACAATGTGCTGTGCACAGGGTAATTATTCTCTGAAATGACACACTGATGTCCAATGAACTAAACCTTTTTACTCCCATAATTCCGTTTGACTGAGCTGTGATAGTTATCTACCCAAATCAGGTCAATTAGAGAGATGGATTTTGTAACACCTGGGTATGGAAACCTTCTCTGTGATGAATTTTATGTAGCGATTCGTTTTAGCAATTAGCCTGAGGCTTAACCAATTCAACCTCAATTACTCCATAGAAACAAGCCTGTGTGAGCAGAAACAATATTACGCTTTGAATTTCAAATCAGTAGAAATTAGAAGTATTTTTCCATACAGCCTGAGAGCAAACATCCCATTCTGATGAATGCACGGATAAATCGAGCAACATTTGAGTGAATGCTGGGACTGTAAATAAAGGCTCCAGATCAGTCTGATGTAGGTTTTTGAGTTTATGCATTTGCAAATGGAGCAGCTGACTGATCAGATCTACAATTACGTCAATAAGCTGCATCTATGGGGTCGGGACCTTAAAGGTCATCACTAATTGGGCCTATTAGTACATTAGTACATTTATACTACCACTACTGGATCTTTCAAAAAGAAAGCAAAACCACAGTAGTCTCAGCCATTCAGTCAGACTAACAAAATAAATCTTTAAACCTAGCGATAATCTAAATCAAACAGCAGACAGCAGTTATTAAGCCAATATGTAATTTAGACTAAAGCGAACATTGTGTAAATAAAGTCCTGTGTATTTCCAGACGAAGCAATTACTGAGCTTCTCCCATCTCAGCAGTAACAGTTTAATGTTTTAGTGGCCTTTTATTGCTTTCAGATAGAGGCCTCATTTACATCTGGTACTAACATCCTTTTTTGGCTGATCCAATCGCAAGTGGTCAACGCTAAATTCGAAAAGAGGCTCTTTGCATGTAATGTGATCGTTTTTGAAGTGGGAAACGACCACATAACATCAGTAAAGTACTCTTAGCGGATTCCATGCTTAAAATAACCATACAAGTCTTAACATACTCATTCTTAACAACGATTTTAGTTCACATGAGGCTTGACTATTGGTTTATAATTAGATTAAATTGTGTGTAGACATTCTGCATTATGTTTGACCCATTCTTCAAAATCTGATTATGTGAGATGCTTACGATTTTTTATACCACGTTTAATTAGCGCAACCTGAAGCGGTTTCGTTCAAAATCTTCCAAAACTGATCAATGCAGTCTGAACAACAGTACAGTTGTGTCTGTTCAAATTAAATTCTTGAAAATGCCAGAAACGCTGACAGCTCAGTAAGTTTTAAAAACAGTCTGGGTTTTTTTTGTTTTGTTTTTTTTAAATACAGCTGGTAGATGCATCCTCCACCAAAAGTTTCTCTTCAAAAAGACATCACTCAAAGTGTTTACTGTTCTCGTACACTGTACAAAACTCAGCACTGATTGCAGGAGACAAGATAACAACCCCCCACTGCGATAAAAAGCTCACAGAAATCTGATTTCAGCTGAATACAAGCGACACACAGCACAGCCCTGAAACCTCACTGCTAGTCGTAATTATTCATTACCGTCGGATTTACAGACAGCGTCAGACACGCGAATGTTTCTGGAGCACAGAAGACTTGGAGAATGAAGGCAGCGTGTGGTGTAGTCGCTCCAGGTGTTCGCATACTTTGTCTGACATTTAAGGTTTTTTTGGGGGGGGGTTTCTACAAAATAAACACACTAAAGAAATAAATGTACAGCAGAGAAGTGTCATTTCCAGAGTGAAAACACACTGACTGACACATATTTCTATTATAAATTTATTTTTTTAAATTTTTACAGCATCTTCATAGTTTGATTTGAAAATTGTATCAAACAAAATAAAGAAACTGAGTTGAGTAACTGAATTTTTAATTCAAGATAGAGAGGAATGTAAGACTATTATGTGAAGACATGCAAAAGAAAAACTATATAAAATATCGAATGCCCATGAGTCTCAGGTGGCTTTGAAAGGAAAGAAAGGGGAAATCCAGAGGTGTCCTGAGATCAGGAGTCTATAATGATTATCGGAGTCATTTTCCAGATAAACAAGGAAAGCACACATTTCAGCTCATATTCATTGGACAATCGTCAGTCTAAGCACCATCTACACAAATTCCAGAACTAATTTTAACACATAACATTCTGTTTAAAAAAAAAAAAAAAAAAAAGAATGCATCAGGTTGTTCAGATGTCATTATTTTTTAAATAACAAAAAAATTATGTTTATTAGCAAAGTGAATAAGAGAGCTTGGAGAGACGGTATACTGATGATACTTCTTGACAGCTTCTGCTCATGTGATAAATGAAATCTGATCTGTGATGTGACTGTTGCATTCAGTTTTAATTGTAGCATATCTTCTCTAACTGAACTAAATGATTTTTATTACTATAAAAAAATTAAAACAACAGTGGGGATAGTGCCAGGGTGGTCAAGTGACAGAACTAGATTAATCTACATTAAAAATGGCTCATTTTAATTCTGCCAAAGGCATTCAGAATATGTGTGCTACCTAAATAATGACTAAAAGTAGAGCACAAACGCATGTTTAATATACTTTGATAAATAAAATAAACAAATACAAATAAAGAGCCAGATCACGTAAACTGTTAAGACTGGCTATTGTAATATCAGTATCAGGTAAGATTGCTCACGTTCACTCCTGCACTCGGTTACATATGTTTTAATTATCAAAATTAAACATGGGTTTACTACAAATAAAAATCCTAATAGTTGAACTAAAGTAACCACGCATTAACATGGTTTTGCTGTACTAGCCATTTAGCTTCACCATGGTATTTGTAATTCTACTAATTGTAATCGATATGAATGACTATAGCAATGCGCGCATACGGAGCGCGTGATCTCTGTGACGCACAGATGTACAAAACACACCCTCTTCACCTCTGTAATAAACACAGAGGTGTTAGTCCCGTCCAAAATGGTACAGTACATGAAAACCACGGACGGAAGCTCACACATAGAGTAGTTTACAAAACTAGTCCTGACCGAATAGGGCTACAGTCCAATTCGGCTAGGTATACATCCGCGCTAAAATATCAAGGTGAAAGTCATCATACCTTGTGTAGTATAGACCTAGCTCCCAACTTTGTGAATAGATTAACGGCGATATTTATTTATTTATTTATTTTTTTTTTTTTTTAATAATCGCATGATAAGAGTCTCACGTTAAAACAGCACTTCAACGCCAATAACCGCCCACCACTAATATATATATATATATATATATATATGATTTATTATACACACACATACATGTATAAGATCAACAAAACATAAGATTTAAAATGCATTTCTGGTCCTATACGGCAAGTGGCAGTTCAGACTTTTTTCACACTGGCCCTAGGCCATCCATAATGTTAAGCCTGATATGCAAGCACGAAAACTCTGTCCACTCAAGCCGATAAAAAACTAACTTTTTAATAAAGAGGCAGGAAATAAACAGAGACGAGAAAGGAAATGAAAAACTCAGTGGGAAAGAACTTCATCTGAATGACATCTGTTTTAATTCGCTATCCTCACAGTTACAAAAACCAAATATTTTTAAGTGATACATACCGTCTTGGAGTCTAATTCGTGGTGTGGTTGCGCTAAGACTTTATCTACACTGGAAACATCTGCAAACGTGATGAAGCCAAACCCTCTGTGGAACAAAAACACAAAACACAGTGAAGGTCAGGAGATAACTCCACAGAAGCGACAGAAAAATTGTGACAACATGCAAGCGCTCTTGTATATTTGCTGATACGCTCAGTGAAGGCAGGGGTGTTGCAATCATTATGACACTTCTAGAAATTTCCACTTGTTGAGAGATAATTACATCTTCTCAATGCTTTAGCATTTTACGGCTACACTTTTCAAACTATTCTTATGCCATTCAATAAAGTATATAGATATAAAATACACATGCCTTGTACAAACACATAAAGTGCACAGTTACAAAATATAATAAACACTGTCCAGGAATATTGGCAGGTCTGGTCCGTCATACAATAACACTTCAGATATTCGTACTGATTATTTAAGCCCACCAAAACCTAAATGCAAGATTATTACATTTTTAATAATTTATAGTAATCATATTTTAAATATTCATATTTGTCATGAACTGACAAAATTAAGTTTCTAATTTCTCAGCACCCACTCATAACCGAGATATTTCTTTGCTAATCTCATTTTCAGGCCCTATAGTGCCTCAAATGGGTAAAGTTCATATACAGAGTTTTGAACACAATTATTTTATGTTTTTATATTACATTCAATCGATTCTTAGCCTAGTTTCTTAGAAACTTACATTTATTTTTTCAAGAAAACTAAAAAGTTACATTGCATGGGCATTAATTTTTCCCCCATTTAATATAGTCACAAACACTTTATTCATTTTTGTTGCTCTCCTACTCTTTAAAATGACACTCCAGTGCTACTAATACTCAATCCTTACAAATATAGAATATATTTATATATTTTATTTATTAATCTCAGAATTTCTGAATGGTTTTCTCTTTCATCAACAATTAAAAAAAAAGTTTTGATGTAACCTCTACAATGTCAGACAGTAACAATATATCCAAAATAACTCAAGGACTTACCATTCAATTGGTTCTATTTGCCACAAAACATCATTTCTCTCATGCTTTATCATTACATATTCCAAGATATAACAAGTGGACTTATTACTATTTGTGTCCATATTCGGGTCACCTCCCCTATACAGGTAACGACCAGTTATGTAGAAAAGACTCTGATACCTGTGATATAATGTGTGTACTTAAGCAACACTTTGTTCATTGTGATATCGTTTAGAAATCCCTAACAAGGAATCGCTTTCTTGCAGTACAGTTCAGTCCTCCAAACTCAACGTCAAAGAATCAGCTTCCTATCGTGTTACTCCTGATCTGCCCTTAACGCAATATAATACAGCAGAATACAGACAGAACATAGAGAGAGCACGTGTGTTTACCTGGAGCGTTTAGTTGTGGGGTCGCGCATCACCATACATTCTCTGATGTCTCCGAATTTACTGAAATAGTCTCTAAGGCTGTCTGAAAACAAACACAAGGACACAAGAGGGTTACGCCGTGTCTACAGTACAAGTGAGCGACGCGCAGTAGCCTGCACGCTGCCGTTATGATCAACGAAGGTCGCGCGCTTCACACTTCGTTGATTATAATGAGAGCGTTCAAGTTTTGTCGCGTCGCTCGCTTTTAGTGTCAGATGACTAGAAATCACAATAACCTTGTGCGCAATGACACACAAACACCACAGCGCTCGAAGCGTAAATATAAAGCAAAACAACTCCAAAACAGAAGAAATTCGCCTTACCTGGTGAGGTTTGCCAGCTGAGGCCACCGATAAACATTTTACTGTAAGGAGAAAACATGGTATAAGTGACTCCAGATGTAAAAACGGCCATTTCCGTGTAAATACCTCATAAAGAGCGACCTACGCACAGCTAGAGCTGTGAACCGGCTGAAAGGAGCCGTTAGATATGACCTGTCAATCAAAACATCAGCAGAACTGCGCGAGGAAGGACACGCGCTCGTTCGCTCGCGCTGAAAACAGAATCAAACTCCAAATACACAGACTCGTCCTGTCTTCTTACCCCGGGTCGTGTTGCGAATCATTCGGACTTCCAGAGGTGACTTGACTCGCGTCCGCTTCCATAGCTCAAAGCCCAACCAACTCCAAACACACGCATACACACACACACGGGCACTGCAGCCCCAGCTCAACGAATATTACCGAACCGGGAGCTCTAGCGTCACACGTGGGATCTGCGCGCGGCTCCCGCCCCTCTCATGAGGGGCGTGGCTGAAAGCGTTATCCAACCAATCCGGCGGGGATCTGCGCCTACCTATCAAAGGAAACCACGCCCTCTGTTGGTTAGCAGCGTTTGACAGCAACCACGAGAGAACATTCAGTTCTTCAGCAAGCTCTTTAAAGCCTATAAAGTTTGTATTTGCGCCACCTTCTGTATAAATACAGTCAAGAGGCTTTTTGTAATAGAAAATTTATACAACTAAAATTAAGCACTGTAATACAAAACACTGAAATAAAATCTAAAAAGACATATTCTGTCATGTGGGCGATTAAAGTTTGAATTCTTTTTAGTGGCAATGTCCTAAATTCTCACAAAATCAGTAATAAGTGAATGTAAGATATAGGATAATAGTAAAATATACCATAAATTATCAGATTGTTTGGATTTCAATAGTTAGTATTACAATGTGGAATGTCCTTGCATTTTTTGGCACCTTATACAGTATGATCATTAACTAAAACCAAACTGTTAAAAGAATACATATATATATATATATATATATGTATATATATATATATATTATTTGGCATAAATATAACTTATTTTAATTAAATAGCTGCCAGAATAACTGTACCAAAATAACTAAATGAATTAAAATAAAAACCTAAAAGCTAATAATAAAACACTTTTTTTTTTAAACTATATGGCTAAAACTTTACGTAAAATCAAAATAGAATAAAATCTATTTCAATATATTAACTGAAAATATAATAGTATAATACCAAAGCATGTTTTTCATACATATTGTGGACTTTCCAATGATTTCTACTGTTTTTATACTTGATAATATTGTTTATCCGTAAACATAAGACATCTCTTGATATGTATGTTAATTTTCTGGAAGGGTGCTGAAAAACTTGACACCCTTACACATGCAGGCAATGTATATCCGAGCCTTTCTTCCCTTTGCTGAGTGAGCATGCAGAATGGATAGATCAGTGTTAGTGTGACATCTGCTGACTTCATTGATATGGAAATGCTCAAATAGGAAGTTTATCAAATGACTGCAGCTCTAGTTTCACTGAACCAGATCACTGTGTGCTGCTTCTCACTGCCAAATGAGAAGTCTTTAACCAGCCAATAATATCTTTCCTCACTAGTAAACAAATAGATCATACTGCTAATGTTCTAATAAACCTTCTCAAACCCACAGCAGTCCAGAAACGCAGTCTGAAATTAATGTTCCAACCTTGATATTTGGTATTAAAATGCTGGTAAAGGGTACATTGTGGAGAGTTTTGAAGTAGTTTCCCTTATCAAGAAAAGTAAGCTGCATCATGTTATATGAGCCCAATCTGTGAGGGAGACCCACAGTCACAGCGGCATCTGTGTTTGATTAATGAGTGGATCTTCTGCTTACTGAAAGTCTCATTTTTTAATGCAGTGCATCTGTTAGCTGCCTAACAGATCAATGCGCCTCTTTAGGAGAATACACATTCATCAGGCCACTCTGGAAACGGAGCGGATTTTCTTCTTAGGGAAGGGTTAGGAATAGAAATCTCAAAGTTAAGCCTGGAGAATGTGAGAGTACATATACGACAGAATCAGCCGTGACATTCAGCTTCCTCAGATCAAACCAATCAGACCCCCTGCGACAGGAAGATACAACAGGAAGGCCAAATACAGGGAGCTTTCTGTATGTTTATTGAAGAATGTCAGCAGTCGCTTTAAATGTTCAGCCCACTTTTCCATGATATTTTATGCAGATCACTGCAATAGTAGTCACATTTTACATTCTACTAAGTACCTTGCAGTGCAATCTTTTAAATGGGTAAGTCAACTGCATGTGTTAATTTCTACTAAAAGGCATTTTTCTGATTTGTCCATATTAGTGTAATCACCATCAATAAAATATATGTTAACGTATATATTAACAACCTCATCTCTAAAAATGAACACTATTTTAAACACTCCTCATAACCAGCCATTAAAAGCTTTACACGGAGTGACATCTGTTGGCCAGAAATAGCAGGTGCATGTAATTGTATGGACTATTCTTTTTTTTTTTTTTGCTATTAGTAAGATATTGTGTCATCCTAAATTAAGCATACATGGGCTAGAATAATTAGCATTATTTGCTATGTAGGTTGGTACTTGTTAAAATAGGCTATAAACCATGCATTAAAATATTTTCCAAAATATGGAAAAATGTATCGTCTTTTTTTTTAAATCTCATTCAACAAACTTCACTATTTGTCATTCAGGTTTTTCAGGGCAGTATAAAAAGTCATCATAAGCACATGAGACGGAAAAGCAGACCATGTTTGTGATCTCCACAGATCTTTTACTTCAACAGCAGTGAGATGTTTGGCAGCCTCAGCATGAGAGTACAGAGCACTGAACCGTGAAAGTTCATTTGAGCAGGGTATCATAATGCTCTTCACTGCTGGAGTTCTTTCATGCTTTACAGTCAGAGAGCACAACACTGTCCCCACCCTTATCTTAAAGAAAAAATATACAAAAGACCAAGAGAAGAACAAATACCTCTAAACAGAAAACAAACAAAAAAGAAATCTTCAATATCAAAATCCCTGAGCACAACACAATCTTTCAAACCATTAGCATACAAGAGATAATCTTAGAGAACAGTACAATATTAGCAACTGTTCACATAAGCAGCTTTGGTTTACTCTGTATTGCATTCTGGAGCAATAACTTAATTCAATTATTTAAATAACATTGCCTAATATTTACCATTTAAACAGAATTCATCAAAAGAGCTCTCCAACAAAATCTTCATACAACAAACAAATAGACAAAAAGTGGAATATATGATCTGTGCAAAAAGGTGTCCAAGAGAGGATAAGTGTAAAGCTGTGACATCACTGCGTCTCAAACCAGGTGCAAAACCCATGTTCTGCCAGTAATCTGTTCACCAGAACCACCTGCAGACGTATGAAGCACATAAGTAATGCTTATAAGTAACAGCTGATTTGAAGTTTTAGTAATTCAAATTTAGACGTACACACCTCCTCTCCTGCCTGTTTCCACATGTGCACCAGAGGAAGGCCCTCTTGACTGCCTGTCACCTGATCATAAACAACATCTGTTAAAGTCCGAATTCTTTTAGAATATGTTCTTTGAGAATTCTTTTCATGCAAATGTTTCTCAAAAGGTTTTCGATCACCAAACGCAGAGCTGTTGACAAATTTGTGAGTTGATGAGAACCTGATCATTATTAAATCAGAAACTGTAAAATTAAAATTACATTTAAAAATTGAACAAAAACATTTGAGAATCTCTACCCTAGTAAAATCATTCAATACCACGGAAATAATACATTTAATAAATACACTATAAGGCACATGTGTTTGCTTGTTATAACCTTGATGATTAAGGCCATATTTGCAGTTAACTCCTCCAGGGCTACTCTGGCCTCTAGGGAAAACTCCTCTTCTCCTATCAAAGCAAACAAAAGGCTTTCATTGTTAGCATTTTTCAGTATTTCTGATTCGATTTTTGTTTACAAAAATTTACAACAATCGTACTGTTTATTGTTAGTACACATCCGTGAGCACCAGCACATCACAGAAAGCATTTTTAAAATCATAAACAGGCCAATGTTTTACCTGGCAAAGGTGTGATATTGTCCAGCAAAACCTCTGCTGCCTGGAATGGCAACGCTACAAAGTCTGACCTGTGAAAACAATCCTCAAATATCAGATTGAACTCTTTCCAAAACAATTACAGACAAATAATCAAACCAAATGTAAGCCACTTGACCTTATCTGCCTGAGGGTGGCGCTGTTCACGGTGTCATAACCTCCATTATCTACATATCTGATATGAGCCATGCCAGACTCTGTGTCATACTGGATAACCTGGGCTCTCTGCCAACCACTTCCTGTTACCGGAGCCGCACAAACCACCCCAACTGACAGAGGTAGACAGAAAAAAAGACTTCCTCAAAACAGATGACAATAAGAGTCCAAATTTTTAAGAGATGATGACTGCCTCTATAAAAACCTCATTATAATTTATCTTGACACAAGATTAGTAGTATTTTATCAAATTTAGGACATATACAATCAGAAATTATGTCTATCTGTGTATGTGTGTGTGTGTGCGTGTGTGTGTGTGTGTGTGTGTGTGCGCACTGAACATACGTTTGAAAGTTTGGGGTCAGTAATTTTTTTAAAGAAACTAATACTTCAGCAAAGATCAAAAGTAACAGTAAAGACATTTATAAATGTTATTAAAGATTTCTATTTTGCTATTAAACTTAAAAAGCTTTAAAATAATAAAATTAATTCACAGTTCCCCCCAAAAAAACATTGATAATACTGAAAAATATTTATTGAGCACCGAATTGGCATATAACATTTTTCCAAGACATTTTACCAATCCCACACCACATGAATCATGATAACTTCTATTGATTTTGTATTTAATCATATGTAAGTGATATATGACCAGAATTTCAACTTGCATAATCATTTTGGTGTAGAATGATTTCTGAATCTCATGAAATTGGTTCCTACGTACTTAAAGGGATAGTTCACCCAAAAATGAAAATGTCATGTTTATTTGCTTACCCCCCAGGGCATCCAAGATGTAGGTGACTTTGTTTCCTCAGCAGAACACAAACGAAGATATTTAACTTTAACCGTGG
>JAUMHQ010000065.1:12543388-12558113 GCA_032361165.1 Enteromius paludinosus | reverse complement strand
GGACATATAATATGTAACAAATTATGCTGGCAATGACATAAATCAAAGCACATGGCACACAGTGTTCGGAGAAGAACCTTGGAAAATATGACAGGAAGATGCTCGTCTATAGCTTACTGCAGTACAAGCCGCGGTTCAGCTGTGCGCCAAAAAACGCTGCCAGTATGAAAGCACAATGAAACGACGCGTGCTGCTGACGCGTGCTGTGAGAAAGCGGCGGTGTGAAATCGAGTTGTGACTTTCGCGAACAAACTGATTCTTTTGAACGGCTCATAAACATGAACGATGGGAGCCTTATGTCGTGGCCTCAAGATGAATTCCTCGATAAATTCCAGTCGCTATAATCAAAGCTTTATTAGGCTACATTGTGTTACATATATTTGTATTATATATTGTTGAATATTATCAGAATTATTATATTATATTATTAGAATTATTAGAATATTAAAGTCAGAACGTTATGTAAAAAGATCGAAATTATAGGCTATAAATATAATAGGCTAATAATATAATGTTGTTGTTGATGATGATGATGATGATGATGATGATGATGCTGATAATTATTACTAAGACGATGCGTTAATGGACATTTAATATTAATGTAATATTTATTTATGATAAACTTAATATAAATGCTGTTAATTATCAGAGATGGATTCTGTATTATTGTACTTTGAATGAATATTAATTATTATCAAAATTTAAATGTATTATAAAAAATATTTCATATTTTGTATGTTTTGTTAAAAGCACTATATAAATTAAATCATTTATTGTTTTATTAGGCCTATATCAATGATTATATTGCACGCAATGTAGGCTAAACACCATTTATATTAGGTTTATCATAACTAAATATTACATTAATATTAAATATCTGTTAACGCATCGTCTTTGTAATACTCCTATTATATTTATAGCCTATAATTTCAATCTTTTTACATAACGTTCCGACTTTAATATTCTAATAATTCTAATATAATATTCAACAATATATAAAACAAATATGTGTAATACAATGTAGCTTTGATTATGGCGACTGGAATTTAAAATGCAGTTTAAAGGTTTGAATTAAATATATTTCATTTTATTTCTGCGTTCTTATACACCTAAACTCCGGAAATAAATATATGAAATAAATATAAAAATATAGCCCTAACAAGTTAATATAATAGAAGATTATACAAATAGTATAAAATATACAAATTGTAAATTAAATGTTTAATGTACTAAAAATTCATCTCTGATAATCTCGGGTTGCTATGGTCACGCAGGTTTCTTTATGCAATAAACTCGTGGCCACGACTTCTTAGGTTGAGGGAACGAAATATTTTTCTCGGCCACGACATAAGGATGTTGTTACCTCGAAAAAATTATCTTGTGGCCACGACATAATATCACATTCCCACGAGTTAATAAGTCGTGGCCACGGCAAAACTAAGTGAACCGAAGACGTCCCCTCCCGGTCACCGTAGGGAACAATAAAAGAAATCCATGAAATCCACTTTCTGAACATGTGCTCAAAAAGAACGTCACGATCCTGGAACTAATCACAGTGTCCACCATAACGGCCACAGCATTGGAATGATTCCTGGTTTCCTAGTCTCACAGCTCTGAGGGAAGCAGAGAAACACCCACTTTCATGTTCTTTTGTTGGTTTGTCTCTGTGAACATTGATTTTGGGGCTTGGCCAAAGCTAGACAGAGATGAACAGGATGAGTCTTCACTGTTGGTGTGAAAGTTAAGGCTGTAGTGGTTTAAAGCCAGCAGAGACACACCAACAGCCTATTTTTCTCAGACCAAACAAGGAAGCCCACCATCTCAACTTCTCTCATCTTAACACAGGAGACTCTAACAAAGCTAAACACTTCATTTCTGTGGGTTGCGTTATTTCTAGCAGATTTTAAGTCGTGCACTGCACTAAAATTGCAAAGGCCATTGAGATGAATGGGAACGCTAACAGATAGCTTGCTCCAGATATTATAGAGCTCACTGGAAATGTCTTTGTATTGAATCTATTTACTAAATTGTCTAGCAGGATAAAGTGTCTCTGTATTTTAGTTTCTCCAGATGAATTTCTCATATTCATAACACATGCATGCGTGGCCCAGATTAAATGTTTTGGGAAGGTTCTGTTCCAACCTGCTGATGACCAGACCAGGTCCTGAGCCTGTGCTGCTGTCTTTGCACACACACATACACACATCACTGATAACAATAAACTGGTGAAAGTGTGACGTCAGGTTTCCTAGCAACTACACTCCTGGGTCGTCAGTAACACTTTTTTTTTCAGAGTGGGATTTTCCCACAGACAGAAAAACATGGTGCAAACTAGACATCTCTACACAGCATGGCACAGTCATCTAGTCATAATCTACAAATCTGCGTTCATGATATTCTCCGAACTTTGTTGAATCATCAACTTGTTCGGAGTTTGTTGCATCATCACATATGACATGGTAATATGTTTTTTTTTAGCTTATTGAAGCTAAAAATGTTCCTACAGTGGCAAAACATTTCTGGACATATATTGAGAAGTTCAGCCCAAAAAAGTTCTGTCATCATTTACTCATCATTTCCACTGACGTTCTTCAGTGGAACGCAAAACAAGATTATCAGTTTTTTTGTTCCACTGAAGAAAGTCATCAAATGGTCATTTTATGGGAAAAGTTCTGTGTTTTTCAAAACATCTATTATAATTATATTTAACTATTGGATCAGAAATACTAAAATCATTTTAGAAATAAATGAGAAAATATCACAAATGGGAAAATATTTCTCATTAATTTAATTAATTTTGAATACATACTTTTAAAACAAATCCATATGGATTGTTGAGAATCTTTTGATTCTGACTCTAGAGGACATTACAGATTATAGATAGCAGGATCGCAAACTAAAACTACTCTAAACATTTTGAAATAAAATTAAATATAAACTAATAAGCTAAACAACAAAAATCTGAGAAGACTGTATCCAAAAAGTGTTCATTTACCTTCCCAATGCCATCTAGGAGCAAAAACTGAGGTATTAAGGAGATATCATTTGTGATTCATTTCCAACATAGCAACATAATAAGGTTTTTACAATACCTTGGCACCATGGGAATATATTATCCAACAATGTCAATTAAGAAAATAATAATTTATACAATGGTATATTGAAGCACCATGGAAATAGCATTCGATCATAGTAATACCATAGCTGGTAGGTAGCTGCTAAAAAAAGATGAGGTTTTTAATCTTACTGAGAATATCTGGGGCAACCTGTTCTCAGACAGCAACACAACATTGGGAACAAACTAAAATGGAGCCAAACACATGTGCGTCGAGACAAAAGCACCACTGAATCCCTGCATAATGTTACTTTACATGTAAATTAAACCACAAAATGTAACTGAACGACTGAATGTTATGATAAGCAACACTTGGGGGGGGGGGGGGGTTGTGGCAAGGTTGCCATGGCAACGGCTCAGTGAGGTCAGCAGGTTTGATTGACAGTCAAAGGGCAGGAACCGCCTGGCCACAGACAGATCTGCAGAAAAAACTTCAAACAATGCAAGCGCATGCACAAGCTGTGAGGTAACTGCCTGATCCACATTGATTAGCATGTCTCCCGATGCAGTTTCACCGGTCACCCTGGTGTAATGTGATTAACGCCAATCCCTGCTTACGAGTTGCCCGCGGGCCTCAACTTCCTGCAGGATGCACAGGAGTTTAATGCCGACCTCAGACAATCCCCAAAACTACACACACGAGAGATTTACAAAAACCTGCAGCTAATCCCTGTACTGCTTCACAGACGTTTACACATGTAAAGAGTCATGTCACATGTGGATCGCATGTCTGTGTATATGCTGACTCTGCCGGCCCGATAATCTCATAAGATTAATGAGCATGTATTAGGAATTCATTTTAGAAGAAAATTTTTTATTTTATAAATGTTGTAATCTAAACTTTCGATTAATATCAGTAACAATTGTGAGTATATTTAATTAATTTACATCTAATGAAATAATAATTATTACATATCCAAAAAAATACAAAACTATGTACAAATTTTATCTAATGTATGAAATATATTTTATATACAGTGGGAAAATTTTACATGCTATTTATTATTATTTATTACAAAACTATTATTTTATATTAACATTTTAATTTGTTTATTACATTCTACTGTTCTTGGCCATTTCTATCAAATTCTAACAAACCTCCAGTTGAAAGCTACATTATACCCAACAGCAGCCAATTAACACTAAAGATGACATCAACCACTTGTTGACATGCAGTTTTAAGCCAAATATGCACCAAAGCAAAAACCCTTGCAGGAATACTATAACAGAGGACTAGCTCATTGCTCTGGACTGATCTGTCTTGCCCTGTCGACCAAACACTCCTGCAGGAGGTCAGATCTTCACACCTGAAGATATGTGGATGGAGGTTTGAAAAAGTTCCTCACATGTTCATAAATGCTAAAAAAACAGTGAAGATCTGACAATCTTGTCATCAAAGAGCGTTACTTGATTAAACAATCTGATCATCTACATCGCATTACATGATCACTGCCAGCCAGGATGACAGCTCCTCGTCAGGCCTTAGTGACGCAGCTCGGATGCGCTGGAGAATATCAGGGGAAGAGCTCAGCGCTGAGACACCCACGAGTAATGATGGAACATCTCTTACCTGCTCTGCTTGGCTGAATCTGTCGCACCCCCCTCCCCATTCCCAGTCTATTGGGAGCCCTCAAACAAATGCAAGCTGATTGGCTGGCACTCTCCCTCTCCCCTCCCCTCAACTCCCCCACCCCCCGATGCTCTTCACGTCATTATTTTCTTATTTAACAACCAACCCTGAAAATGCGTAGAGAGGAAGACATCTAAATATAGCCACAGCCACGACAGCACACGACACAAATGCACTGCAAAACTCTCTCAAACAGCACTGTGGGGGGAGCCTGGACTGATGAGGGCTTCAACAGCTGACCGCTCGAGTCTGCAGAACAGGAGCCCTCTGGAGCCCAGCTAGCTATTCTTTTTTTCCAACAACAAACTTGTTTATCCATAGAGAGACTGAAGATCTCTGCATACAAGTAGGTCACAGCGTTCCTGAGATGGCATCTCATGCTGTCGAAATCAAACATCAGAGTTCATCAGAATCTGCACAATAAAAAAGATGTGAGGAGACACACCGATCTCACTCTGGAAGCAGCAGCTGGGGAAACAACTGGTGAAGGAATAACATTCCCAAGTCTTGAGAAAATGACATAGGGTGCAAGCTGATTTGCTCTGGTTTGGTCAGAAAAAATGTGCATGTTTCTGATGGAAAACAAGCACTATCAACCTAACAACAAGACTAAAACCATAATGAATACTATTGTTAATTAAAAAAAAAGAAGGAATAAAATTAATTCTAAAAATTAAAGGAAAAACATAACTTAAAATAAAATTAATCACTTGAAGAATTAGAAACAAAAACTTAAATAAAAAGGAATTAAATCTAAATAATATATAAAACTAAAAAAGTAGCAAAAGCACATAACAAAATTCCACATAAAAAAAGCTTAAAATATTAAATATTAAAAAAATTAAATATATAAATTACAAAATTAAAATATAAAAAATAAAATCACTCTTTAGCCAGTCTCAAAATGTATACCAATTCTGCATTTGTACATTAAAAGCTTTAATGGCTTAATTCAATTGTAATATTTATTTTAGCTTTTAGAGTTTTATTTTACATTTATTTGTACAATAATATAAAAGGTTAATATCATCCATTTATCAGTCATCGGGCATAATATAAAAACAATTTTTAATGTGAAAACCATAGTTTTATTTATATTCTAGAATTGTCAAGGAGTCTCAGTCATCACAGTCACCTGCGCCCTCATTTGCACGTAACCAGCACCCTCATTGCACATCACCTGCGCCCTCATTGCACGTCATTTCCCAATCACTGACCAACAGAAGGTTAACTTCATGACTTCGTTGTTGAATGGGCAAGCTAGATCCTGGGCTCAGGCGATCTGGCAAACTCAAAGCCCTGTACTAACCTCATTCTCCAGTTTCTGTAGTCATTTCAGAGAAATAATCTTTCGCAAAGGTCTAAATCCCCACCAACGTGGACAACAATGTGGGATTGGAAAGTTTCATCCTCAAGGCTTCTCTCATTTCCCAGCGCCTGACTACATGCCCCTCTGAGGAATCCGCCCCCTCACCAGTGTCACCCTCTACATCAACTCCAGTACAAGAACCCACGCAATTAGAAGCTATCAGTTTGTCCCAGTCAAAAATATCCTAGGAAAACTGCTAGGGCACAGGCGGGTCAAGTATCGATCGCCTCCTCTACAACTCAGAGTGGTAGTTCTCCACGAGGAAACCATATCCTTTCTGGTACTGGAGTGAACCACCGTCAAACTTTTCCTGGGATGCCCATGGCTGCACCAGCATTCCGCTACGGTCCGATGGGACCCCTGTGAGATTCTCAAAAGGAGCCATTCCTGCTTCAGCTCCTGTCTCCCTCTGCTGCCTCGAACCCTGCAACAGCGGTCACCGGTGTTGGTGGGGTCCACCAATGTGGAGAGCCCGGAGACTCAGACGCAGCATCACATTCCCCAGGATTGTTGGGCGTTCCAGGAAAAGGTTCAGTAAGCAGGCAGCCACACGACAACCACCTCATCGGCCATGGGACTGTGCCATCGAGCTCCTGCCTAGGGTCAAACTCCCCGAAGGAAGGATATATAGGGGATATGTGTCCATTCCGGAGCACAAGGCTATGGAGGAATACATCACGGAGGCTCTCCGACAAGGCTTCATCCGCCCTTCCACCTCTCCAGTGGCCTCAAGCTGCTTCTTTGTTGGCAAGAAGGATGTAGGAATGAGGCCCTGTATAGATTCTCGCAACCTTAATTCCCAGACTGTTAAACTTCCGTATCCCCTTCCCCTGGTCCCTGCCACCTTGGAGGAACTGCAGGGGGCCCGCCTCTTCTCCAAACTCGATCTGAGGAGTGCCTACACCCTGGTACGGATACGTGCTGGCGATGAGTGGAAGACGGCCTTCATTACTCCCTCCTGGCACTATGAATACCAGGTGATACCGTATGGCCTTTCGAACTTACCCTCAATGTTCCAAAGCTTCCTGAACGAAGTGTTCCATACTTCCTACACAAATTTTTCATAGTCTATATAGATGATATCTTGATATATTCCAAGAACCTGACCGAGCATCGCCAGCACGTCACCCAAGTCCTACAACGACTCCACGCACTTTCTCTCTACCTGAAACTGGAGAGGTGCGAATTCCATCACTCCACCGTCCATGTCATCGGTAACATCCTAACCCCTGAAGGTGTACAGATGGACCAGGGGAAGGTTTCCGTTATCCTGCAGTGGCCTGTTCTCCAAACCATTAAGGAACTCCAGAGGTTCCTAGGCTTCAGGATTTCTATCGCCGATTCATTCTCCACTTCATCAAACTAACGGCTCCTTTAACCTCCTTGCTCCAAGGAATAAATCTCTGGTGTGGAACTCTAAGGCCCAGCAAACCTTCTGGCAGCTCCAGTGATCCTTCAGCACAGCCCCCATCTTGCGACACCCAGATCCACAAGTGGCTTTCTTTGTGGAGATTGACGCCTCTACCACCGGCATCGGGGCAGTGATGTCCCAGTACGATGGAGAGCCTCCCCAACTACAGCATTGTGCATTCTCTTCCCGGAAACTGTCTCCTGCGGAGGTAAACTACGACATTGGCAACCGTGCGCTGTTGGCCATCAAGTTAGCCCTGGAGGAGTGGCGTCACCATTGGGCCATCGACCAGCAGATTCTCCTGGCCTCTCGCTCCGAGCCGCCTCCGCAGGGGGTCCCAGAAGGGAAGTTGTATTTCCCAGCATCCCAGTGCACATTCCTTCTGAACACAGTTCACCGGGTCCCGGGCTCTGGACGCCCTCTTGGTCCACCAGTCATGTTACTGGTGGTCCGGTATGACGGTGATTTTTACAGGTACATCTGAGGTTGCTCAGTCTGTGCCATGTCTAATACTCCACAACATCCTCCCGCAGGAAAACTCACACCCCTTCCAGTTCCCCGGCGGCCCTGGTCCCACACTGGAGTGGACTTCGTCATAAATCTCCCTAGCGCCGAAGGGTTCACCTGCATTCTAATGGTAGTAGATCGATTCTCCAAGGCCTGCAGGTTGGTCCCTCTCAAAGGGTTACCTACTGCACTTTCCACAGCTGAATGTCTATTCCAACATGTTTTCAGGAACTATGGTCTGCCCCATGAGATCATCTCCAACTGAGGTCCCCAATTTATCTCCTGTGTATGGAAAACAATTATAGTATTTCTTGACATTTTGCTATGAGTTTTCTTTAAAAAAAATGTTAATATCACTTTAATTTTATTTTGGTTTAGTTTAAATGTAAGTATTAAAAGTGTGTATATAATTTTTTTTTCTAGGTAACATTTCAAATTTTCATTTAGGTTTTTTAAAGCGATTTTAAAAAGTTTACTGTTTCATGCTGAATTTAACCCTAAAATCTGACTGGTTGATATCAACGTTGTTACAGTATCAACAACGTTCATCCAGAAACCCATCCTACGTGTGTTTACCAGCGATTCAAAAATTATGCCGCTCGAAAAAAAGGTGCAAATCAGCAAGACGACAGATGCAGAAGAGAGTGAGAACATTCGGTCAAACATAACCACACAGCACTTCAGCAGGAGAGACTGAGAATAATTATCTCCTGGCCAGAGTGGTGAGCTGTTAAAAAAAGACATGAAGTGATGTTATAAAGAGCTTTCAGTGAGAGTCTAATAGGAGTTCAAGCGTCTCTTGATTGCGCTGAAGTGTATGGGAAGTGGTGAGGGTTTGAATGTGAACACTTCATATCTGTTGTTCATCCAGGGCCTGTTATACAGCTGGAGCATTGACGGGCTCCATCTGTCCCTCTATACGATGCTCATAAGAGCACACTTACAATACATCAACCTGTTCACTAAGGTTAAACAGGTAATGCTGGCTTCTGAGGGCTCACACACGATTAACCACCTTTAATTTACTGCAACTACTCGAGATACAAGCTCTTAGAAAAGAAGACACAGCAAGAAAGTGCTACATTAGACATAAAGAGGAAGCAGGCTGAGAAAGAGCTCCCCGGTGGTGACTCCATCATTTCCTGTAGACTTAACAGCCCACTTGTGCCTGATTTGGAACATAGGTAGAACATTCAGCTTCCTGTTAAAGCAGGAAGCAGACCTGAAGAAGTCAGTTTGCTGGTCTTTTAATTAAATTGCTCAAGAATTTTATCTTTTACAAAAGTACATCAATACATACAATATATATCTGTACCATATTGATTATTTACCATTATTAGGTTTATTGTTTTACATTTCTGCTGAACTAAGCAGTACTCAAAGAGACAGTTTACCCAGAAATGTTAAATTATGTCATTAATTGCTCACGCTCATGTCATTTCAAATCTCTGAGAACCTCATCTTCGAAACAAATAAAGATCTTTTTGATGACATCTCCAAGCTTTCTGACCTTCTGTAGAACAAAAGTGCTCCCAGACCCAGAAATTTAGTGAGTCCATGTGAAACCACTGGTTTAGCTGTAATTTTTTACTAAGCTGCAAGAGTACTTTTTGTGCATGAAAAAAAAAAAAAACTTTATACAAAAAAAAATAATAAAAAAATGTATTAACACTTTTAAATGCAATATTAAGCAAATCTCAAAATTAATACATTATAAAATATAAGCGTACACGCTATTTTCTCTCAGAAATTGCTTGTAAAATTCACAATTAATTATAAATAAACAGCAAGTAATGCATTGAACTAAAGAAGAAAATTTTAATGACAAACTGAAAATAATCCTATTTGTACGTTATAATATTAAGATTACTCAACTCACTTGTAGCATTTAAAACTATTTTACTTTTTCATTTAGAAAAAACTATATAGAATTTGAATAATGCTGGCTCGAAAAACATCAAATGGCCAATCGTGATGAACAAAGACATAAAATAGTACTTTCATTTAAATATAACTACTCTTCTTCCTTGTTGATCAGGAAACACAGATCCGTAACACTCCATAAAACCTCTGCGGAGCTCCACAAACATCTCAAATCTCCCAAACAATCACTCTGGTGCATGCGGTCACATCTTCACCCAATACTCAAACTACAGGCCCTCCGGGACTGTTTGCACACCATCCGCCCCAAAGCTGTATTGATTCCTCATTAATTACCCCAACCATTGGAGCAATGGGGCACTTTCCAGGTGGAGCACACATCAATACTGACAACTAACCGCCAATGTTGTGGAAGTCAGGGTGAGACACTATCGGCAAAATATCACACAGACCGGATGACTGTCCAGTGAAGGCCTTTGCTGTCAAAATATCAGGACTGGTTCTGGTCTGGAGATGCTGCAGGGATGCTGTGCTTTACGCAGCATCTCGCTGCCAAGAATACTTCACCTAGTCAACAGAACCAGGTCAAATATCCCCCCACTGGGTTAGTGTGCTGTGAACTCCATGCATAAACCAACACTGAATGTTTTCCATTACAAAAATGCACCGTGGTATTTGGGGTGTTTTATCTTTGATGGTTTTAGATTGTGTTGCATTTCCAAAATTGTAACAGTATATGCCACAACTGACATAAAAAATTCAGAAAATTAGTAGTTAGCTTGTTCAATAGTAGCTTTTTTGCTGTTTAATGGAGAACCCCTAAAAAAATTCTTCATGAAACCCTGGCATGTTTTTTTTGACAGGTTCTCTCTCATCCTTGCGCGTTTCTAAAAATGCAGCATCACAGGACTGTCCAAATCCCAAGTATCACCACGCTACCCTGTGCAAACGTGGTAATATTTCACTGGTAAATTGCAATAAGAGGGGTTCAGTCCCAGTCCTGTGCGCCTCTATAATGCACCACAATAAACAGCTGCAGTGCAAAAATAAGAAGAAGCGGATAAAGCGCGCGCGCGAGAGCAGATCCGCTCTTTCATGACGCTGCACTTCGGCCCCTCTCGTCTTTATTACCTCTAAAGTGCGGATCTCCTGCTGCGTGAGATCGTTGGACGCCGCGCATTTGGTCCGGAGCCCTTGTAAACTGGAGATGGAGATGTCGATCATGTTCTGGATCAGTTCACACTGGTGTAGCGCGGCCATCGCTGCGACACCGCCGCCGCTGCTGCTGCTGTCCCTCTGTTCATCACTCTCCTCCACCATCATCAGCCCCACTCTAACACCATCCATCCCACTGCATCGGGCACGCCGAGGATGGAGAGATGAGTGCAACTACAAATAATAATACAATCCACATGCACTACTACAGACGCATGCCATCAGATTGTCCGAACAGACGATTGATGCGGTCTACACTGGGATCCACGAGGGAGACGTGGTTTGAGGTAATCCCAAATCCAAGCGCGCAGTGGAAGCGCGTCGTGCGAGCTGCGCGTTCTGCTGCGACTCTCCGCTCACTGTCTGTCAGCTGTGGGAAACATCGCACGACGCGATGCGCGCTGGGAAATGAAGTCCTTACGCACGTGACTGTAGGCTAATGCTTGCTAGATAGATAGATAGGTTTTTTTTTATTGGTAACACTTTACAAAAAGGTATCATTTGTTAACATTAACATTAGTATTAACTAACATGAACAAACAACGAACAATAAAATACATTTATTACAGTATTGAACAGTAATGAACCTTATTGTTAAGTGTTACCATTTTTTTCTTCAATTAAGTTATTTAAAACTAATTTATACAATTAATTTAGATTATAGCATATATAAGCCTACATTTTATTTTCCTTTTTATTTTTACTCCAATTCAAAATTTTTTCCATTTCCACACGATTTATTTTTAAATCAGACATTAAATTAATAAAAAAAAAATTTAGAGACAACGTCTAAATAAATAATAGGACCTAGGAATATTTCATAATAATTAGGTTTTTTAGTTTTTACCCTATTTAACTATGCACAATGCTGTAAGAGGACACTGAAGAGATAAATTTCTTTGTGAATGAACTAATTATTTCTAAAGATATTTATTTACAAGAAACAATTAATAAAATAATGGCTCTAATTTTTTCATATTTCCATAAAATGCGCTGAATTGTGCTGTCAGATATTTAGGTGTGCTTTTAAATGGGAAAAGAAATTGCCATGGCTAAATCCCTGATCTGAAACGTCCTGGAAGTCCTCTTCATGATAGGACTTCAAACTGTGTCATATATGGTCTCTTGGAAATAAAAAAGGGGGATATTTAATATCTTGGCAAATCTGAGCACAGTTTAAGACATTGTTCAGATCTCTTCTGAGGAAACACGTGCAACATTACGAGACACATGTGTGAAGCACAAGACTCAAACCAAAACCCATATTTCTTCCAATTAAACTTAAATACTGTTTAGGAAAAACAACTGCAATATTTATGGGATTTTATTAGTGGTTATTCTTTCCTTAGGGTGTCCTCGGCTCAAACAGAGGGCCTTTCACATCTTAGACTCTAGAATGCAATATATAAAGGTAGAAATGTACCCCTTTGCCTAGCCTTGTGCCTCCGTACAAGCACGAGCATGTTTAATCACATTTATTAAAATGGAAGGGTGTTAGAAGGATTTCTCATCTCACTGTGAGGGTGTGATGTTCCCTCACATCAAACGCTCAATCTGACTGCTGAGTCACTCTCCAAACCTCACCTCCTCTTCCATCTGTCCTCCATCTCACTCTCTTTCTCTATCCTTCCATCTGTCCTCCATCTCTCCATCTGCGTGCTGCATAACACTCTACATCCTCCCCTTCAACACATACACACATATCTCAGAAACAGAACATTATTCTAGGTGTCCACTGAGGTTTGGTTTGCATGGATGGATTATCTACCACAAGTCTTCAAAGAATGAGAAAGAAGTTTCACTTTGCAAATATGACAAAAAAAACGTTGCAGTTGAGTAAAGTTTAGTCATGAGTGTAATACATTAAAACACATCAAGATGTCCAGAATTCTCACACATTCAGAAATGTCATATCTGCATAGCATTTCAGGTGTTGGGCCACCATACAGATGTCTCCTGTCCAAAAGCGCACACATGAACATCTCACATCTCACTTATTTAAATCATTCTTCCAATGTAACAAGTATATATATATATATATATATATATCATCCCCAGGTTGTTCCATTTTACATGAGACATTTTTCAACATCTTCTTTTGTGTCCTACAGAAAAAGTTATTTAAAACAGCGTAAAGTTAAGTATATGATATCAGATTTGTAATTTAAATGAGCTATCTCTTTAAGAGTTATCCAGAGTAGTTAAAATAGAACAGAACCTTGAGTAGAAATAAAAAATAAATTAAATTAAAGGTATCTAAATGTATAATTTTTAACTGAAACCTCACCATTAACTCCAGCATTTTCTTTTACATGTTTCTCTCACCGGTCAGAGTGTCAGGTGAATATCTCCATGCTGATGACTGCAGGAACCTGTTGTAGAAATTTGCCTTTTCCATGCAGACAGAAGAAACGTCATTTGAGGGCTTGCTTCATACGAAAACCGATCGATCCATAACCTTTTTCCAAGCTAGTGTGACAAGTTATTATTTTAACATTTTTTCAAATCGGTTTATATTGAAATTAAACACGGTTCTAAATCAGGTCAATTATGTGAGAAAGAGCACTTTGAGAGCACTAAATCAAAAAAAAAAAAGTACTACAGACAAACTGCAGCTTCCACCTGGCCACTGCTATGTCATCATGATACTCACTCTATATTGGTCAGCCTTGGGAATCCCTTCCCAGGATACAGCAGATTAAATTGGATTGTGGGGAATCTGATGGCAGAGATCATCCGTGAGACAGGCTTTCAGTAAATACCCGACTGACACGTCTTTTCAGTCACATTTCAGACTGTTTGTGTCTGCGGGGCCATGCGTACTTTTGTTCTATTTATGTTTTGCAAGATCAGATTTTAGAATATTTTCTAAAATAATCTAAGACCTAGACCTAGGTAGAAAGGCCACCAGTCGCAGGATCTGGGAGTGGTGCATTATGGGGCTTTAAGGTAGACAGACACAGCTATAAATAAATCCCCAATCTGCAGACACCAGACAATGAGCAGAAACACTCGGACACGTGAGCACACAAAGCCAGCTCTCTCTCTCTCAGGGGCCCTACAGGTGTTTAGGCTGTTCCTGATAACAAAATAAATGTCATCTATCACAGTAATAACAGATCATGACTGTGTTTTGAGATAAACAAACATTAAACAGGCACTGGTGTATTGCTCCATCTGCTGGACAGTTACAGCAGTTTCCAGAGACAGGCACGAGCTTGTTTATCATGTCTGTTTATTATACTTACTTGACCTAGGACAAATATGATGGCGCAGTGACAAAACTACAATAGGCCAAATACATTTCTATCAACATCTATATCATATTGTTAGAGTGGCTTGTTGGTACTGATTAGTTTAACGTAGTTTGCTAGCAATGCGCTCCCAGTATGTTACTGACACCTGGCGTTGTGGGTGTAGCATCACGCAAAAATTCTGGACCAGGCACGTGCAGAGGGGGTGGGCGGAGGGTGCTTGAGCACCCGCCCCTTTCCTCCTAGGTCCCTCAAGTGCCCTTTTCTTGGGGTTTCTTTTTTTTTTTTATGTGTATGGAGCCCTGTCTTTGCCCCACAACAATAAAATGTAACTATTAATCTC
>JAUMHQ010000065.1:12523611-12539289 GCA_032361165.1 Enteromius paludinosus | reverse complement strand
TATGTTATGTCCATGTACTGAACTGTTATTATTCAACCATGCCAAGGTCAATTCAGTTTTCCATTCTACGGCACCTTCAAACTCTAACCCTTTTTAATTTTTTTTCCTTTTCCGTAATCTATTTCTCTTAGATGTATAACAAAATATGTTGCTACTTCCATTACAAAATGAAATTCGCATTAAGGTCTGCATTTGCATATGTGTGTGAATGTGTACCTATCTCCAGAGCTATGAGGAAGTCTCTGTTTCGCTGTAGCTCTTTCATGAACTCCTGATTCTGCAGGAAAAAGGCTATTCGTTCGTCCTCTAAATACTGTTTCAACTTCCTGTCCTGTTCAGATGACCAAACACCACCTGACAGGGCACTACTGCTGGACGAAAGCTGCGTCAGGGATGACAGGGAGGATGAGGAGGAGGAGGAAGGCTGAGACAAGTTGCTCTGAGAACGCTGCAAGAGAAAGAAATCATTGATGATCTTTTTTTATTTAACAGAAATTACATCAAAACATCAACCCTGTTCAATGCTTGTTATTGTAAGTGTAAAATGTTTTGGCTGAAAAAAATGGTTAGGAAAAATAAATACAGCATGTGTGATATGGCCACTGCATATAAATAAAGCAAATCTGGACAGATAATGAATCTGGATCTGAATCTAAATCTTTGAATCTGGGGCTAGATGTTTGTTGAAGTAAACATGATATACCATATAGCCACGATTTTAATACAGAATACATGTTATAAATGCACCTGAAGACTTTCTGACTGCTGAGGCAGGATACGCAGGAAGTCATCAGGGAGGTTGCCTAGTAACGGTGGATTCCAGTTCCTGTATCTGCCGACCTGCTGATGCCCAGGAGGGGGATAATCATCAAACCTGACAAAATAATGAGTACAAAAGAAATTTTTTTTATAAAACACACTCCTGAAATGAAAAAGGCCTGATGGGATTTTCATCTTTTGATTTAAGTTATTTTTTAAGACGCAGCTGTTTACTGAGTTCGCACACTAAGAGGTCAGTAACTAACTTTCCATTCACATATATTTATGACAGTTTTGTAATACTGCATTTAAAAATGCATGTACTCGACAGAGGTGGAAAAAATACTAACTGCATAACAAAAACAAAACCTTTGTAACTTTGCCTGAACACGTTATTGGAGAAGTGCACTAACCAGTGGACATCTGTACACTATCTGTTTCAGTCATTCTGAAAATCCTGCTCAAAAGACTGTCATCAATATGATTTGGTTGCACATTCCCATCTTGTTCCAGTTTCACAGTAAGTGATTTTGTTCTTTCGAACACTTGTTGCGCAAATGCTTAATGCGATATTCGGAAAAAAAAAAAAAGTTAAATGATCAAGTTTGGATGTAAACATAGCTTTTGGTGTCCGTTTGGATTACAGACATAAACAACTCTGAATAATCAAATAATGTAGTCTTCAAGGCTTTGGTGCTTTGATGCAGTAACATCAAACTAACAAGGGACACAGAAACACGTCATTCACTAAAAAATGTGTCCATTTTAAATATTTACACAAGCGCCAGACTAATCTTGAGAAGTAATCTCATCGGGACAAACTTTGATGTTGGCTTTTGATGTTGTCTGAAAAAAAAAAAAATGCAGTAGTATAGTAGCTATAGTAGCCCCTATTAAATGGGTCATGTAAGATTCATATTTTGGTTGACATGCATGCAAGCCCAAAACACTTTGTTTTACGACACCCAAACAATTTGTTTAAAGATCCATTTT
Source organism: Enteromius paludinosus (assembly GCA_032361165.1). Lineage (NCBI taxonomy): Eukaryota > Metazoa > Chordata > Actinopteri > Cypriniformes > Cyprinidae > Enteromius > Enteromius paludinosus. The sequence goes on along the minus strand of JAUMHQ010000065.1, from coordinate 12,537,537 downwards.
TCTAAACTCCTCCGGTGATTGGTCGATTTAATTTTAAGCAGTGTTTGTGAGCTTTTAACGCTCCAAAAGAGGCACCTAGTGGTAAAGAAAGGATTTGCATTTTCATTAAGAACCAACGCAAAAAGATTGGACGGGCAATTTACAGAACAATTCATTTTGACGTCAACATGAAACGCTTGAGACTCCTTTTAAAAACGACTCGATTCAATGAGTCGACTCTTTCTTTTGAGAGGAAATAACTTTATGCATGTTCAAAACTTTGCAGGATGTTTTTATTGACTCGTTACACATTGCAAAAAAGGTCATTTTCAAAAATCCCAAATTGTGGTCCTTTAATGTTCAACACATTGCTAGAATATTTTACCATTAAACTTTAAATTATATAATTAAGCACATTATCCCAGGGTAATATGACATCTTAAATAGGCTACCCTATAGGATTATGGGTTTTTCTCTGTCCGTTGCCAATAATTAGGAATCAGGGCAGCCGATGGCCAATATATGATGTTGATACATTTTACAAATGTGGTCTTAGACAAAGACTATCGATCGCGATTTCTACCGAGGCTGATCCTCCACCCCTGCGAGGGGGGGCCTGAGTTGACATGCTGTCCAGGGGGCCCAGAAACCGCAGCAGCACCCCTGAAGATGATGGCAAGTGAAATTTGTCTTGAAAAGCATTTCAACAAAGTGAATGCAGACACAATTTCTCTCACAGAGTAAAGTGTTATTATTAGTCATTTCCTCCAATAGGAACCATGAATAGATGTTCTTGCCTGGGTGGTGGTGTGGATGGTACATCTGCAGGATGTTTTCTGTCATAGATGTGCATGTCATAGGAGGGCGGCGCGTAGACGGGTGGAGGCTCCTCATCTGAGCTGTCCGGCTCCAGTGTTCTCTCCAGGATCTGCAGGAGATTTAATGGGAACATTATTTTGTGTACCTTTCAGCTCTCAAAAAAAGTTCCTAGACTCACCTCTGGAGGGATGCTGTCCTCAGAATCCGAGCTGTCATCTGTGGCCTGGCTGTCCAAGCTCATCTGCAATAGTTGGTCAATGGTGGAGTCGACAGCACCATGGTTGGCTCTCAAGACACACTCGATAACCTCATGCTCCATGCTTGGGAACATCGTCTTAAAGTCGTCCATGGCCTGGCTAAACTCCAACCGCCGGACCTGGCGTGGAGGCCTCCTGTCGCCCCCTCGCGTACCGCTGCCATGGTTACTGTTTGCGTTACTCCGGCGGAAAAGACTGGTCATCATTTACAGCACCTCCCTCCCACTCAAAACTGCCCATCCACCGCAGTGGCTCCACCCCTTGACCTATGCACCGCCTCTGGCCACGCCCGTTATCCACTCATGATGCCCCTGGAGGTGAGCTTCAGTATATAGAGGGGCCGCATTGGACAAAGTTTTCTTCTGCTGCTGATAGCCGAGACTCCACCACATCCAGGGCTGGCTGGGATTCCCAGAATGCCTTGCTCTCACTCTCACAGTCACCCTCAAAGCGAAGGACAAACAGCAGCCCACTCCTGAAGACCTACATTAGAACAGCAAAAAGTTAACTGGACATTTTTTTTAATCAAGTTTTTCACCATTTTTATTTATTTTAATTGTAGTTTTACTTTAAGCTTAAGTAATGGTTATTTGTTTTTGTCTTTTTTGTGTTGTTTTAATTAATTCTGTATAGATTTAATTTATTTTTGTTTTAGTAATTTCAATAAATTAAATACTTTATTCTTTCATTTAGTTAGTATGGAGGGACAAATTACTCAAAATTAAATAATCAAATATATGTCAAAATAAACAAATACATTGTCAATACCTAAATAAATAAATATTAATTCCTTAATTCCTTCATTTATTGCCTTCACATTGACATGCTGACAAACGTAACCCTGAAAATGAAATGTTTAGTAAATAAATAAATAATTTTCAAGATATGTCAAATATTTATTTGTGTATAACATTTATTTTATAATTACATTTTGATTAATAATAATGTAATTTAAAATGTAAGTTTTTCATCTGATATTTATATTTGCCATTTCAACTTTATTTCAATAATTTTACACTGTATGTGTAAAACAGCATTAGCGTAGAATTATTTATTGATTTTTGGTAGATTCCTTACTTGCTTTAACATCAGTATATCAACTATATACTATAAAATAGAATTATATCATACAGTAAATAGTAGTTAAAATAGTTTCAAATGTGTCACGTGAACAACCCCAAAACAATTAAGTAAATGGTTATAGATCTTCAATTTAGATCTTTACATCTACTTTTTTAAGAAAACATATTATTTTCACACACACACACGAATAGCATGAGTCACACAGTGGATGGTCCCCATTGGACATTAAATGGATCAGGGTCATTAACTACTAAGGCTTCCATAAAAGACAAGATAGGTATTAAACTCTTAAAAAGGGCACATTTTGCCCTCACACCATACATGATCGGACACTGTGCTCACGATGCAATCATGCATGTGCAGGGTGCTTTACGTGCCCATACATGTATCTATTTCCTGCTTACCGTCTGTCTGCAGAGGAGATGCCGTCTCACACCAAAAGATCCACCAGGAAGCGACTACAGCCAGCAGAACAAACCTTTAGCTCCCATCACAGGCTGCGGGCTCCTCCATAAAATCTGTCATCGGAGAGGTTTGGATATCCCTTGCTCCCATTTTCATCTCTCCACATTAATCTGCACCCAAAACCAAACAGGCAGCGCTAAATATAGCCACAGACCCTGGCACAGTTCGCCAGCAAGCGCAGGAACAGTAGCAGCTTAGTGATGTGTCTCTGAAGAAGGGCGGCTGTGCCCTTGTGAATAACATACAGCAAAGACTGACGTCATCCATAGTTAATACGCCCGCTGAGCTGATATCGGTTAAGCAGGGGTCTGTGTAACCCACCGAGATGGATAAGAGCTGGAGGAATGCCACACAGAGGAGGAGTATCTGATTGATAATTGTAATGTAAGAGATCTCAGCACGGTGGAGGTGTCGTGGTAAAGGGGGTAATCATCCTTCTGGTGCAACACAGTAAAGCTTGTTATTTTAAATTACTGCCATCATCGACAGTCAATGTGATCAGAGTCTGCTGGTCTTGTCTCCATGGCAACCCTTTTCGATTATCAATCCAGCATTTGCTGGACCCTGAATGAAGCGATTCATTAAAGAAGCTCAGAATAAACCACAGCGGTGGTGTTAAAGCACCAAACCCAATTAAAAGCTTCAGTCAGTCTGACTGTTTGTCACACGCTTGATACGAAATCGAGAAAAGTCTCACGGTAAGCGCAAAGCTTTTTGGATACAAAAAACACAAACCGAATTGAATTGGGTGATGGTCAAACCTGAGGTCATAAGCCATATTATTCACCAAAAAAATCTGTCATTTACACACTTTCATCTGGTTTCAAAGCTGAATTACATTTATATAGAACATACTTCCCCCATATTAAGCTATAAAGGCCGGCTCACACCAAGAGCGATAATTATAACGATAACTGTATTAGTATCCTCACCAATGCATAACAAAGTTTAGTTATAATAATAAAGGATCTTCAAAGAAACCGATAGGGATTGTAAGAGTGTAGGGTGAACAAATAATTTCACATTTGTTATTTTTGGGAGAACTATTCCTTTAAAAGTTGAACTAATATTTCATGACTCCTCTTGGAACAGGACGTAAGTGTGGATCTGGCATACGTACGGCGGCCCAGTCATTAATAATAAACTATAAACAAAGTTTTAATGAAATTTAGAAGGCGGCCCCTGCCAAAATGATCCCAGTCTTCCTTTCTGTATCACTGTGCCAAATTCGGATGCTTTTCTGGCTGATTCAGCGGCCAAGAGGAGAGTGAAATCCAAGCGGGCAGATTGTGGTGTCTGACAAGAAGAGCTGTTATCACCACAGGAGTCGTCTGTGGGTTAGTGCTTATGTCAGAACACACGCCTGCTGTCTACGTATAAAAGTAGCAGCACGTTCACTGGCACCTCTCTACACTATGCTATCATTAGCTCTAATGGGGCCAAACCCATGAGGATAAATTCCAGCAGTCGCAAACACACTTGCACAGATTATTGTTTCAGTTCATTTTATTTTAATGGAAAATAAATCTATTACTGCAGATTGCACTGAGAAGACGCAAGCATTTTCCCAAAGGCTTTTGTAATGTTCAGCCTGAAGAAAAGGGGAACGGTTGCACAGAGTGCACTGAACCAAAAGCATGAGCAGGGCTTTGACACTGTCCTTGTTTCTGACCTGGTTCCACTGAGATAGAAGTAGAGGACAGGAAGTAACAGTGCAGAGAGGAGGTGACACTTCAGTACTTTTACAATGCCGTTTAGACTAACACTGAGGCAATCAAGCTGCACATCACCTTCAAATACGTAGTATTTTATGCTAAACTTATAATAAGCTGACATTAGCTCACCCTCAGGCTATCAGTTTATTTCTTCATCTTTGAAGAAACGTAGCATTATATATTACTTGCTCAGCAATGTGAATGGGTGCCGTCAGAATAGGAATCTAAACAGCTGATCAAAACATTACAATAATCCACATGACTCAGGCGAACCATTTACCATCTTGTAAAGCATAAAGATGCATGTTCGTAAGAAAAATCGTATGGATTATTGTGATTTTTTTATCATCTGTCTGAACTCGCATTATGACGGAACCCATCCACTTCAGAGGATTCAATAATAGGTCATTTTCTTTTTGACAAATGCTGGTAACCAAGTGGTTTCATGTCACACTGACTTCCATATATACTATGGAAGTCAATGGGACTTGCAACTGTTTACCAGCATTCTTCAAAATCTCTTCTTTCATGTTCCACAGATGAAAGAAATCCAATAGACTGAATAATATCAGCTATTTGAGGCACATGGTCATTTATACTTTTGGAAGAAAATTTACTTCATCCAAGAACACTTTGGGAGGCCAAACATCAGTCTGTTATCAGTTAACAGGACACCACAACAAAAGTAGTAATGTGGAAAATGTCAAGTGATAGTTTTCTACTTTTTTCAAGTAAACGATTCTGCACCAAATTAATAGTTCTCAGAAAGAAAAAAGTAATACCTCACGGTAAATTAATGCTATTATTATTTAACTGTTTCATAAATAAATGGACACACAGGTGTCGGTGTGTTTACCTAACTCTATCACATCGTACTGATGCAACGTAGCAGCACCGTGATTTACGAGCCCTGCACTATAAAGGGCGTTTTTATTGCACAAGCGCAGGATTGATTCATTCTTGAGCCCAGTCTGGCTAGAATTATAACTGAACAGCGCTTCTGTATTTCGTTTAATCTAAATAAATGCGTAATCAAATCATTTGGCAGGGAGAGGAGCAGTAGAATAAGGATGAGAGCTTACCAGCTGAAGAAATCTGCTCTGATCACATTCCTCCGTGTTGTACATAAACAGTGATCTCGCGTGCGTGACAGCAGCAGACCGCGGCGTTCACAGCGCGTCAGATGGAAGCTCTTTATCGGCTCTTGAGTGCTTGAGCTGTGGGCAGATTATCCTCCTCTCACCGCGCTCAAGAGCAACCTAGCGGATACAGGTGAGTAAAGCATCCCATTCATCCCAGAGAGACAATCAACTCCTGAGGCCCTATTACATAAATATTCATTCAATTCTATGAAAATTAAAAAAAAATTAAATAATAATAATACTAATAAAAATCTTACAGCCTACAGCATTTTATTGTATATACATAAAACATTATAACATATATATATATATATACATACATACATATATATATATATATATATGAATAGAAAGTTCAACCACATTTTAACAAAAAAAGTAAAAAAAACAAAACATCATTTATTTAAATTTTTTATATATATATATTTTTTTTTTACTAAAAAGTAAAAAAAAAATCATTTGTTTAATTTTATATATATATATATATATATATATATTTTTTTTTTTTGTTTGTTTTGTATTTTTTTACTAAAAATATATATATATATATATAATTTATTTATTTTTATTTGCTTTTTGTAAAAATGTGGTTGAACTTTCTAATCATAAAACAATCATACCTAAATATATCAAGGTATTCGAGCACCAAATAAACATGGAATGATTTCTAAAGCATCATGTGACACTGAAGACTGGAGTAATGGGTATAAATTGGAATGGAAAAATTACATTTTATATTATTAATATATTGGTTGCACTTTACAGTACATGTACAAACATGGACTTATTGTGTACTTACCCAAGAAAGTACTGGTAATGTAAAGTAACTATTGGGCAGGGTTAGGTTTAGGGGTAGGTTCAGGGTTAGTACCTAGTTATTCGTAATTACTACAATAAATACATATTATGTACATGAGGAACAGGACTGTAAAATAAAGTGCTACTAATATATTCAGGATTAATATATTCAAAGAGAAAATGCATTTTAAATTGTAATAACATTTTACAGTAGCAGCCTACTGTTTTTATTGTATTTTTGGATGCATCATTGGTGAAAATAATAAACCCATTTCAAAAAATATTTACAAATCTTGCCGTATACCCACACATTTTAGAGTTGTAAATCATATTTACTGGTTTTCTGTCATTACAGTATCTCAAAATCATTTAATAATAAAGTAATAAAACTATATATATATATATATATATATGCTGGTGTGTGTGTGGGGGTATATATATATAAACCAAAAGTTAACACAGAAAACCCCACAATAATGTAACTTAAAGAGGCAATATATAGGGTGTAACCACTTGTTTTCGGTTTCAATAATGCATCTAAATTATTTATTACTTAAGTGCTCAATGTAGCTGAAAAATCCAAATGAGATGTTTTCATGAATATGGATGAACGAAGAGAAATGCTCTCCAAATACTAATACAGCTGCCTGTACTTACAGACACGGGCAGATGGTGAACAGCGGCGCCCTGAAAAAAGCGCAATTGTTCTTTCAATGGGGCTCATTGTCTTTTATCCCCGTTGTGAGGCGACAGTGAGGGGTGAAACAAAAGACCTTGAACCCGAAGCACCTGCTCATGGACACGAGATTAAACCCAGGGCTGATTGTATTGGGATCCCAGGGGCGCGTCACGCCTGATCAAATGATGCGGCAAGCGTGAGGCCGTGAACGCGCACCAATGGAGCCAATGCACATGGAAATGAGTCCTAACGACCAATATGAGATTCGCGAAGAAAAAAAAAAAAAGGCAGCATGTAAGATTAAGGAACTAGTGTGGGGGGAGGGGAACACTGGATCGGGGCCAGATGGAGAGTCATGAATTAGAGATAAAAGAGGATTTTTCTTTTTTGGGTGAGGTCCATGCATTGAGAAAACGATTATGTGTTATGTGCAATGCCTGACGCTGTACTGAAAATCAAGTGTTGGGGCAAAATATCTGGCCCATTGCCTATAGGCTGAGAGTGCTCAATGATCTTCTGCATTCCCATTGGACAGACTCTGAATTTCCCGTGCAACTTTCTAAAGAGACGTCTAGCAAAATATTTTACTCATAACACATGAAACACGATCGCATTTTCAGATAAGAGTTGCCACTTTTTTGACCAACAAAAATAAAAAATGATTTCATTTTAGATGCAAAATAAAGTTATTAAAAAATAAATGTTTATACTTTTTTGGACCCAAGTAATTTGCATTCAGACTGCATTTATTTATGAGGACAATTGAAAATTTCCACTTTAATACTGCTATTTCATGATTTTCCGTGACTGCAAGGAACCTGTCAGACAAAGGTACATCAGTGTGAAGAGAGCAGATGTTATGAAAGATTCATGTTAACATGAGGTATCCTTTCTGTCACGCAGACAAATGTCTAGATGGAGCTTTTCTAAATACAGTGATTTTTGCCTTTGTTGAGAATAAATGCTGGTAGATCTCTCTCAAATGCTTGTTTTACTTTTTTTATTTTATTTAGACAACCCAAATAAAAGGCACATAAACATTGCGCATGTTTACATAATTATTTCTGACAAACTTACATTTACAAAAAAATGTAGGAATGTTTTTCTTTCTGCTACTCAGAAAGCCTAGTCTTCATATATACAAAATTACCATTGTTAATGTACTAATACAAAAGTTTTATAAAAAAGGTTATTTTGCTTTTCTTTGCTCACATTGTCTATCTGTACTCTAAGATCTTCTGAGCTAAACACTTCTGTACAAACATATACATTCAACCGCTTTCACAGGGGCTCCGAAAATCAACTGAATCGAAACAACAACAATGACTCGATTCGAAAATGTTCACTTCATTGGATTTCGTAATTGGTATCAATTTGGCAAATAAAAGAGGCAATTGTAATGCATCTACCATGAAATGCATAACCGTGCATTCTCGCTCTCCCACAAACTAAACTATGGAAACATGCTTTTGTTTGTTCTAGTGTGACGGGAGAATCAAACGCCTCACACTCGCACACGGATCAGGGATTCATTGTGTCTGATCAGGAAAAAGCATCCCCTTCCTGAGACTCAGTGCTGGGGTGGACGGCATCCATTCAGACACTCCAGATCGTCACATCACAGGCTTGTGGCGGGAAAACTACCCACAAAAAAAAATTGCATACAAGTCAAATAATTAGTGTTTTCACTACAGCAGTCTCTTCTCTCTGGCATCTGCTCCATCCACAGGAAGCATGTAGAGGAAGCGGCCGACGTAATTCACCATAATTCGCTCACATTGTTGGCAGATCTGTGTAGTGAGTGACAGCTCACTCTTCCTATTTATACTGTTGTGTTTTATTAACACAAAATGATTCAACTCAGTTCACACAGACCAGCACGCAGTGTAGAAATTTCCAGAGCTAGTCAGTAAACATTCTTCATTATTTCAGACTGAAGACGGGCTTTTATGTTAAATGGTGCTTCTGGGCTTTAGCTACAGGAAAATACTATCATCTACTAAGTCCAAACTACTGGAGCCGAATAAAATGCTGCTGCTGTTGAAATAACACATAAAATAACCATAGAACAAAACAAACCTAAATCGTAAAAAAAAAAAAAAAAAAAAAAAAAAAAAAAAAAAATTAAAAAAAAAAAAAAAAAAAAAAAAAAAAAAAAAAGTAAAACAAAACAAACTTACAAAAACAAATATAACAAAAATAAAACCTTAAAAAAAAAAAAAAAGTTAAAAATATATACAAACAAACATGAATAATTCCAAAGCATTTTCCTGGAATTATTCATGTTCATTTCCTATTCTCAGCCCATTTCCTTAGCAGAACATGTTTTCAGAACAGGGATCACGCAAACATCATATAAAAATACAAAACACAAGGTTATAAAATACTTTTAACAGGTAAAAGTCCAAATTAAAACTTTAAAGGGCATCAGCGCTGTACTCCAACCAATAGATGGCGCTGTTATTATTGAGGTGGTTAAATAATAAGCTCATAAACCTCATCCCAAATGACACACTTGGCCCTTACAGTCCTCCTCTGAGCCCACACTTTGGTGAAGAAACGCCCCACAGACTGTGAAGTCTCTCTTGAACTCCTCAATCGTAAAATGACAAATGGGATACTCTACATCCTCATGGACTTTGTAAGTGCACCATTTGGGATGCATTTTGATATTCAGGTTTAGATAATACTGCCTCTCTAGACTCAGGATATGCTTTCAGTGCAAGACTCTCTTTCCTTCCTCCAAACGCTTTCTTCAGCAATGCAAAAAAAAAAAAACGTGACAGCTAACAATGGCCATGTAAACAATAAAAAAAACAAAGCTGCCCTCCCCTCGTAAAATCCGATAAGTAGTAAACAGTGCCATGACGAACACCATTAATAAAAAATAAAAAAAAGTTCTCTACGGTACCTCTTCAGAGTCTCCACACACACACACACACACACACACCCCTGCGCAAACTCGAAATTATGCAAAAGATATTTAAAAAATCCTCCCTCCCATTGGAAGCAACAGTCCATTTCAAACAAATTTCCTTAAATACTGATTAGCAGGTTATACTTCAACATCATTGAAGAACCCACCGGCACTCTGCTTATTTATAAAAAAAAAAAAAAGTGTTTGAAAAGCACATCAATTATTGCATTTGTCCTTAAAAAACGTCCATCGCCAGGGTTTGAAGTGCTCAGAGGAGCTTGCGAAATGCCCCTGTACAGAGCTGCTCACCAGGTGCGCAAAACGCAAACATACTTGAAGGCCAGAGAGAGTTGGAAATCCGTGCAAATCTTCTGCTAGTGTTGCAATGTAGGGTTGATGGGTTTGTTCGCGCAACCTAGATGTCAGAAGCACAGCAGTCAGGGCAAAAATGCTGGTCAGCGCTTCCCGGTTCTACCAGGGAGAAGATGGCAAGACTTGGGACAGGAAGGGCATAGTGTCCATAGGTCTCATGGCGATGTTGAGCGGGCCGGTGATGTTCATGGGCATGGGCATGGGCGTGGTGATGGCCACCGGATGGGCGATGTTCATGGACGCCGAGGCAGGGATGTTGACGGATGCGATGTTCACGGGACCGGTGATGGTAACCGGGTGCTGCAGGCTGACGGGAGATGTGATGTTGACCGTGTTGGTAGAGATGTTCATCTGGGCTGCTATTGTAACGGGGTTGCTGGTGTTGCAGCGGTTCATTACAGTGGTGATCGGGGCTGAGGAAGAGACCGGCGTGTTGGAGGCAGAGGTGCAGACTTCAGCGTTGTCTGTAAATCACGGAGAAAGAGACAGGAGAAGCATTAGCACTTGCGTTGGGGATTTGTGTGTATTCTGTTCCCAAACTAGACTGGGCGTCTAGACTGGTGTGCCAGATGACCTAGTCAAGTAGATATATGCAAATATTTATGATTGAGCTTCCTGTTATCAACAGCAGACACAGAAGCAAGCAAACAGTTACTGTGTATGTACATCTCCTTTTCCACCTTTTTTGTTTCGTTTCATTTTTACCTTTTCTGAGCCCTGAGTGGTTCCACTGCCAATCTCCTATTTAGAAACAGACAGAGGGTTATGACGGGCAGGCAGCTGCCCGCAGTGATGCATTATGGGACTTTTAGCAATGCAGGGCTGCACAGTGGGAATTCAGTCATAGTGTTGAAATCGTAGAAATTGGAATTTTCAAGTGAATGTTTCGGGTTCAATACAGGTTAAGCTCTACCAACAGCATGTAGATGTTAGGACGGAAAAAGTCTCATTTATCATTTTGCAAAATCAACAACAAATTATTTCTCTATTTTAAGGGCATTACTGATTAAAGAAGAATTCTGAATATTTAGCAAATGACAATACATATATGAATAATATAGAATAATTCAATTTGCACCTAATTATAGCAGTTTTTAACAAAACAAAATGTCAAAAATAATATGTATATTAGAATATAATAAAGTATTTGATATCATTACCCTATATTAATAATTTTATATCAGTGCTGTCAAATAATTAACTGCTTTTTTTGTTTGCATAATGTGTGTGTATTGTGTATATTTATCATGTATATATATACACACACAGCATATATTTTGAAAATATGTACATTTATATTAGTATTAAATAAATATAGTTAATATAGAAGCATAACATTTGCCTAAAACGTAACCATGCAAGTGAATTTATATATACACAATAAATACACACAGCACACACATACATCATATCAACAAAAACTGTTATTTTCAAAACAATTAATAGTGATTAATCATTCGACAGCACTATTTAATGTGTTTTTTTTATATATTTATTAGAATTAGTAAATAATATTCTGTCGTAATCAACAGCATGGTCACAGATTCTGTTGATAAAAAGAGAATTTGTCTTGAAACCAGAACATTCAGAGATTTTAACTATTACAATATACAATTCTACCAAGTTCTAACGCTCTACAAAAAAGACTTATGATCAAGAAATCAAAACTACATGACAGAGGAAGATTATGGGATGGGATCGGTGGGTTAATTCATGAAAAAAAAAAAATCCATAGAAACATGTAATGGAACCTATCACCAAGTAGCAGCTCTGAGACAAACTCGGGCATGAATTTGAGCAAACTCTACCCATTAAATTCTAATTAAAGTAAACGACAGAACAAATTTGCAGAGTGCTGCTGACCTCTTTTCAATCTTTGCAGTAGACCTGCCCCTTGACCTACTCCTGACCCTGTCGTACACATCTTTAGAAAGGATCAGGTTCAGTCAGAGCGGTTTCTGCCTGAAGCAAAGCCCTGGTCCTCTCCACTGACATGCTTGACTAACTTAAGATCTGAACAAACGAGTCAAATGCCATGACCAATGAAACGTGACGGACTGCACAACCAAACAACTCTCGAGAATCATGGTGAACAAGTCCAGAACAAACATAAATGATAAATGATAAATTTATGTATTTCATGTATTATTCATGTATCAAGTATCATCATATCAATAGCTCTAAATGGCCCTTGTGTCTACTTTATCTACTTTATAGAGACTTTACTCCAAAGATTCTTGGCGTTTCATCATCAGATGCCCATTTAAGAGACAACCGCTCTGCCCCTAAATCCTGCTTTTGTCAAACCAAGAACCTGTAACATCAAAGGCCAGGGACGAGATAAGGCCCAAACCAAATAAACATTTCAGAAAAACATTATTTTAGATTATTAAATGTGTTCTGAAAAGTTGTAGGACTTAAGACCACGACAGAGTATCGTTTATTGTCTGCAGATTACGTTGTCATCATGGCCGGTTTTCCAAGAGGTTTATAAAAATTGTGCTTGCAAAGTCAGTGCGTAGCAGAGTTCGGGAGCTGTGGGGTCAGCAAAGAGTTTAGAGGAAAGGATGAACCGAGTGTTAGTAGAAAGATGTTGGAGCTAGAGCTACATGAGTCACCCAGAGAGGCTGGGAGAGTTGTTGTTGTACAGACTACTGGCTGATTGGCTGTTGGGGCAGCCAATCAGGTTGCACTTACCTTTGTTACAGGCGTTGTTGAAGTTGCTCTGGCCGTGGGTTTTTAAGTGGCTGGTGATGTAGGCGGCGCTTAGCATCTTTCCGCAGACGTTACAAGTGACTTTCCCCTCGTGCCGAATCATATGCGACCGAAGTCTGTCTTTGGTGGCAAAGGCTGATGTACAGGCCTTTAACAGACACGTAGGATTACATCATTAAATGCACAAATTCAGTCAGTTTTCTTTGAATTATCCAAAGTGATGTAAGCTCTATATCTATAGTCTTCAATATTAACCCCTTATAGGGTTCGAAACTTTAGTTATCAGCAAAAAGATGTGAGGCTCAACGGAATAAACCGGGAAAAAATAGGTTCCTGTTCTTACGGTTACTTGGCATTTGAAAGGTCTCTCCGAGGAATGAACATGCTTCACATGGCAGCTGAGATGGTCAGGCCTGAAAAGAGAGGGAAAAAATTCAAAACACGGCGAGAAGGACAACAGCATCGAGTCTGTAACAAAGCCGCTGGATTTTGGTACCAGCTGCATCTGTGTGCACTTCACAAAAACCAAACCAGTAGGCTCAGGTGCTGCACTTTGCCTCTGAGAGACAGTTTAGACAAGTCTGCCCTCCGAGCTGCAGATTCATCAGCTGCCGTGAGCTAGAAAGCATGCTTGCAGATGTAGCATACAGTAAATATTGGCCTACACCAGCAACAATTCACTGTTCACAGCTGCTGACAGAACTGCTTTCACGTTGGAGGTCTTGTTGTGAACATAAGTTTTATTGCCCAGATGGTTTGGTTTTAATGTATAGTAGAAACCTTGAGGTGCACAAAGCTGCAAAAAAAGGAGAAAAATAATCTTTCTTGGCAAGGATGCATGAAATGTAGCAGTAAAGACATGTACAATGGTACAAAAGATTGTTGCAAATAAATGCTGTTCTTCTAAACTATTAAAGGTGCCATAGAATGCATTGAGAGAATATTTTAAATTGTTCTCTGATATGTACATAGAAGGTATGTAGCT
>JAUMHQ010000065.1:12502902-12513109 GCA_032361165.1 Enteromius paludinosus | reverse complement strand
GTTATGTCCATGTACTGAACTGTTATTATTCAACCATGCCAAGGTAAATACAGTTTTCCATTCTATGGCACCTTTAATAAAAACTTGACCATCTATGATAATAAAAAATAAAATTAATTATAAAATAACAAAAATAATCTACGATATAAAACCAAAATGTAAATAATGAAATAAATTATTATTTTTGTTAAATTAAGAATTAATTATAAAAAAGAATTAATAATTATGAATAAGAATAAGAAATTAAGAATAAATAATTCAAAATTAATAGAAACAATAATTGTATTTTTCCAAGTAAATTCTCCCTTTTTTCAACATTATCCCTTTACTTTTTATACTGGTATGCAAACCACAAGATAAATTGAATAAAAAAATTGGCAACACATCATGTAAAATCAAGGCTGCAATAGTGTAATACATTGTTAATATAAAAAAAGTCACTGTAAATGAGCTGATTTTAAGTTCAAACCACAGTTTTGAAAAAAATAGTATGAATTGCATTGGTGTGTTGACACATATTCATACCGTTTTCTGACAAATAGCATCATACCACCGAAGCCAAACTGTGACGCTGCATAAAACATTTGAGAAAGTGTCCCAGCAAACATTTCCACTCTGGTGAGTCGACGGAAGCACTGACTCCAAAAACATTCATAGATCCCAGACGGTCAGACGTCACCACTTTCATTCATCATGAAAACGCCATCTTCAGCACAAGTAAACATGAAAGACTAAAGCTGTTAGGCAAGATGTGGATGGGCCCTGGAGATGACGGAGCAGGTCTGAGGCACGTCTCGCCTGTGCTATGCATCTGATCAACAAATGAAGGGTGTTTTATGAGTCACAAACCTACCTCAGCATGATGATAAATGGATTACGGGAATTCTACTTTCTCCGGGCTACACTAGGTCACGATGGGTCACAACAACTGAATACCTGTCCAATAGCTGTTAAGTGAGGTCAACTAGTTCATCAAGAAGCCCAACTTAAACCAGGTCAAATTTTAAAGGGGGCCTCCCAAGACACCTGAAAGATATGCCCTATCGCTAAACACCCACTGAAGTGATTCACCTTCAAAAGCTTTTGTGGTCTAACCAAGTTCATGACTAAAGCCTAAAGTCACTACTTTCACTATGATGCTCTACTAAAAACACAAGTCACCTGATCAATCAGAGCTGCTGTCTTTGCCACAGGTTTCAGCCTGATTCATATTATCCAAACATCATTTCAATTTAAAAGAGACATAAAAAGACAGAAATAATAAACCAACTTTGCAAAACGCGTGCCACATTAGATCGAACTTGTCTAATCTCACTTCCCGAGAACTGACTGGGAAATGACTCAGTTGCGCAGTACTTCGAGGGCAAAACAGGATCCCAAACATCCATTGCATAAAGGAAATATGATATTTAGCACATCAATATTTATTGGAGCATAGGTTGCAACTAGAAAAGGTACTTTTCAGAAAAATCACGATGTTTCATACGCTATTGCCCAAGTGATAAACACGAAGTAAAGAACATTTAAATAAACTCATCCATCTGTTCTCAACATGTGCTGCAAACAAAGCGTGTTCCCCAGAATAATTTATAGTAGTAGTACAAAAACTGTAAATCTCTTTCTGACATCAAAAGGCATGGTAAATGTGATCTTCAACAATATTAATTTACATGCATCCAACTGCAGAAAATCGTGACCACGTGCAATGTGAATCAATGCATTTTATGAAAGGTATAATAAAAAGCAGACATTTAAACTAAAGCCCGGAGGATAGAAGTGACTAAGAAAGCAAAATGCAATTTAACTGAACACCTCATAAAGTGAGTTTACATGTGAACAAGTTCTCAGGATCTGAGTCACTACAGCAACTTATTATGTTGTGTCTGAATCTTTCTGTCCTAAAACAGATGATTGATAGACAGACAGCCAGACTAATGACTATCTATGACTTTTACTGTAAAAAGTTATAATTGTAAAACATCTTTGACTCAAAAAAATATTTGCTCCAAATTAAAAATGTTAATATTTTAATCATTTTCATAAAAAATAATAATAATAAAAAAAATAATAATAATAATTTCTATAACTTTTTCAAACATTGTTTTCTGTAACTTTTTCCACACTTAAAATAAATATTTTTAAAAATCACAAATTAAAAAAAAAAAAAAAAAGTATTGCTCATCATTTCATGACTATGGAAACATTAGACAGAGGTACAGATGGAGGTAGAGGTGGAATAACAATAAGAGATTGAGGAATTGATGATGGAGATATGATGCACTGATCTACAGAGGGAAAGAAAATGGAGAGATAGATGGAGAAAGAGACAGAGGAACAAATAGAGAGACTGGCCCGAATTAAATAACTATTTAAAGGAGTGACGAATGAGCTGATAGAGGCAGAGGAAAAGATCTACAGAGGCAAAGATAGATGGAGACAGTGACAGAATAACAGAGAAATAAAGCGGGATAGATGGAGTACAGATTTGAGTAAACGGGGCAGAAGGAAAGATCTGCAGATCTCGGAGTAACAAACTGATGTACGAAGGGCTGCATCTATAGAGTCAGATAAGAGGGGTAAAAACGGATATAGGGTTAGATCTAAAGAGATAGAGGAGTAAACACAGAGATTGAGTGTTACTACGTCTAGAGAGGGAGCGCAGCTGGGCGCCTGGGACTCATCTACTATTGTTTTGCTCCAACTGCGCCTTTTCAAATATCTCTGGTGATAAAGCAGACTGAAGCAGACGGGCCGGTAGCACGAGTGAGCGGCGAGCGGACGGCGTGTGAGTGTGAATGTGCGTGTGTGTTTAAGAGAGAGAGTTTCTCACCTGGAATAAGAAAGAGCTCCAGCTCTGCTCCATCATCGCGTCTCACTCACAGAAACAAAGCGCTCAACATGGCAGAGCGAGACTTCCGCCACCCCGCGGAACGTACCACTCGCGGGAGGGGGGAGTACAACAGCAGTCTGGACGATTTCATGAATAAAACACTATCCGGTTTTACAGTGTGGTACTTTAAAAATATATTAAGTTAGTCTGTGTTGTACAAGGCGCTCTGTTTCTGCTTCGTGGGTTAATGTCATAAAGTACTGATTATAGTGATTTTCAAAACACCCCTCAGACGTCGGGTTCGTTCAAAACGAGAGGCTCTGAGATGACTCATTGCAATGAAGGGAACGAAAACGACTCGTTCGTTTAAAAGATTCGCTCAAAACACCGAAACACCAGATGCAGCAAACCTACATGGGGCAGTGTTGTGTGCTCCTTTGAACCTGATTTATTGCTATAAATCCCCCGGCAGACACACGAGAATGATAAGCTGAAGACGCGGTCTATTTTAGGATCGTTTTATAACTAAGAGCAACACACAGGGCAAGTCCTGAACTGAATTAACTTAATAACCCGATTTATTATCAGCGGAGTTCCCTTCCAATAGGTCACAGAGAGATTAAAAGGTCACGCTTTATAAGAATGTTTTTCCAATAGTAGTATAATAGTTTTGTTAGTGTATGCGTGCGTGTGTGTGTACATGGCTCCCAAACATTAAACGTTAAATGCTAAAAGCATTTAATTAGGACCTAATTAAAGATTTCAGTCTTTCAGCTGGCTATGTCCATTAAACAATACAAATAAATAGTTTTTTTACATATTTTACTTTTAATACATATCAACCTTCTGGCATTCTTTGTGTTGAAGGTTTTAGGATATACCCAGCAAACACATAACGTTCCCCTAACGTTGCCATGTGGTTCCCTGTTGGTTATTTTTTGGGGAACTATATAAGAACGTTGTAGGAATGTTCCATGTAGGTTAGGGGAACGTTCTGAGAACTAACGTCCCGAACGTTCTATTTACGTTAAGAAAACTTTCCTGGATAACCAACAGGGAACAGTCTTGGAACCAAAAAATGTTAGCTTGGATGTTTTTCTTTTTATTATTATTATTTTAATGGAAATATAATACATTTTCTAAATGCAACAATAAAAAATAAATAAATAAAACAAAGCAGCATTCGTAGTGAAGAACTGTACAGTGCTGTTTTACAAAACTGTTTTATTTGACCAACTATGACACTGTGGTTGCATCAGGCCATCTGATTAGTAAAGTACATTCTAAAAGCAATATGAATGCACTCCTCATATAGCCCAATTTAAAATCCTCTTCATCCACATTGAGCCCGTGAAGCAAATTTTAAATAGTTAATGTTTGGCACAAAATTGTCTAACATTAAAGCTAATGCAGAATAATGTTTGATTACTTAAAGTGAGGTCAGGTGAGGAGAAAAAGTAAAATTGATTTGCTATGGCTATACTATAATTACAACATATGGTTGAATCACCTGTATTGGGATAAGGAGTTTCCATTAATGGTTTGGATATTTCAGTTGACTAGCAGACTTTAAATGGACCTACAGTGTTACTGTTTTGCAATTTACGCCCCTAAACCTTTTAAACATCTAAAGCTTTGTGCTCATTCAGGTTCCAATACCAGAACAAGGGATGTTGTATTAATATTAATGTAAGATAAAAAGTCACAAATGTGCAACAGATGGGGATTCTGAAGATTATTGCGCAACTGGAGAATTATCAAAACATACATAAGGGGGGATTAGTGTTGTCACATAATCGGTCCAGAGGAGGGCGCTATGTCCATGCAGGTGAAACTGAACCACTAGTAATCCAACACACGGAATTTTGCTTACGCAAAATCAAGGACATGGTTTTGAAAACACGATCATTTATATTTAACATATTTTACATGTATATTGCTTTGTTTCATTTACAATGTCTACAGTGTGCATACCAGTCTATTCTTGTACTAGGCCTATTTATTGTTTTCCATTACTATTATTATTTATACATAGGGCTAATTGATTAATACCCATAGCTATTATATAATACTATTATCTTAACGTACTTTATTTTAATTTTAGTTTAACTGGTTTCGTTTTTAAGCACTCTGCAAACTAAACTTTGAACTTAGTCAAAGTATCTCGATCTAAAACTCTCTTGCTCATGCAGAAGGGATGAACTGATGTGCTCAACTCTTCTTTAGGGGATCATATCCAGCAGGGCTCAGTGATCCGAGAGCGCGCTCAGCTGGTGCGCGCGTCTCACTGACAGTCAAACGCTCTATACGCGTTTGCACAGGACCGGTGCGGCGGACCATTGCGCACCGGGCATCGCCACACTATTTCAACACTGTTTCAACGGTAAGTTTGCTTATCTTTAGCGACATTTGTGTTTAGTTTACTGTACAGGTAAACAGCCTGCCTGTTTGCGTTGATGCGGAATAAATAGGCTTAGAGAAGCCCATTACGCGCACCAAAACATTCACCTTAAAGCTATGATATACATGATCTACATATAAATGAAGGATATGAGTATAGGAGTTAATACTGCATTTATTAGCAATATATTAAAAGCACAAAGAGTTTAATTTTTAAAAGCCTCGTAGATTAACAGTAAGAGTTTCTGCCGGTAGTTTACCTATAGTGTTGAATTTAACTTTGCATGATAAGACACGATTCTGGTGGGGTCAATTGATTTCATTGCAAGTATTGGTACATAGATTTGAGATTCCAAAAATAGAGTTAAATTTAATTCGAAGAGGAAGCGTTCAGGGGGCGATGAGATGAAGAGTTTCAGGAAGTGATTCATTCTTCTCGTTTTGTTTGAACAATCGTGAAAACAGATCGTTTTAACATCATCGCTGACTTATGTCGCTGTATTTTACATGGTGTTTGTGGCATTGCACGCATTTTATAATTATTGCCGATGATAAAAGTTGTACGGATCTCTTAGCGATTTTCTGTACCTGTCAGGAAAGGTAAGAACAGCCAATGAGAGTGTGCGACGTCACACAGGGGTCTACCGTCACGTGTATACTTTCTTTACTCTTTTGATTAATAAATGATGTGGGCTTTTTTAAGCTGTGTTAACCCGTGAATTACTGAAATTATGGTTGAACATTGTCCGGTACATTATTATTATTATTATATTTTTACCAAATGTAAAAAAAAATCAAACATTTATATACATACACTCACACACTATATATACATGTATATAAATAGTAATAATTATTAATAATATAATCAGTTATAACAATGGATATTATTGAATATTAATAATAATAATTTTTGTTTAGTAAAAAGCATTTTAAACCCCATGACTACTATAGTCATTTCAAATGGAAGGAAACATAAAAAAATGTGTTTTGTTTGTCGATCTGTTGTTTTAGAGGAGGGCTTCACCTGAGGTGCCCTTGGTGCTGTGGAACCAGTGCTGGTCATGACTGAATGCTAACATTGATCTATATCAATGTGAAGAGACCAACATCTGGTGGATCCTACATTTGAGCCCAACCATGTTCCACTTGATCAAGAAAGATAAAGACAAGGAGAAGGATGGAACAAAAAAGGAGAAGAAGGAAAAGAAAGAGAAAAAAGAGCGAATGTCTCAAGCTGAGCTGAGGAGCCTAGAGGAAATGAGCGTTAGGAGAGGTTTCTTTCATCTTCATCGAAGCAGCTCTAAACGGGAGGCGAAAGGGAAACTGGAGATTTCCAGCCCTATTCCCATCAAGGTCGTCCGAAACACAGAGCTCAACCTGACAGAAGTGGACCTCAGGAAACTTTATACTCAGGGTACCATAACACCCACGAGCTCCAGCGATGACATTAAGCTGGACCAAGATGTCCGCCAGTCATCTGTCAGAGAACAGGCCGTCAAATATGACTCCATGACGAAGCAGAATTCCCCAGTCGAACAAATCTTGAAGCGGCTTTCCTTTTCACAGAAGAGTAAAGACGTAAGCCCTTCAGGGTCAACTGCAACATCAGAGCAGAACTCCACCGTTCCCTCACCTCAGGTAGAGGTCAAGGTGTTCAGTCCCCAAACTCTATATACACCTCCCCATCCCACCAGCCCTGTAAAAACAGTCCAAATCCCAGAAATAGTGGACCGAATATTCCTAGCAGACCTGCGCTTGCCTGCCGTGGCACCTCCGCAAATTCCTGCACCAAGAGAGTTGGAAATTCAGCGCCGCAATACGGGCGATTTCGGCTTTTCCCTTCGACGTACCACCATGGTGGACCAGCGGCCCGATGGGTCACTCTACCGAAAGGTGGTCCACTTTGCCGAGCCTGGTGCTGGGAATAAGGACCTGACTCTGGGGCTGGTGCCAGGAGACCGTCTGGTAGAGATCAACGGGAGAAACGTGGAAAATAAAAACAGGGATGAGATTGTGGAGATGATTAGGCAATCTGGAGACACGGTGCGTCTGAAGGTGCAGCCCATCGTGGAGTTAAGCGAGTTGAGCCGCTGCTGGTTGAGGAACACCAGAGACCCGTACCGTGAAGTTAATGAGGTGAGATGCTTATGTGTTACGTTTTTGATCTGTTTAATTACACATTGAGCCATGGAGTTGAATGGGTGCAACACCCGCCAGACCAATAAAACCCAATTAAATTGTGTCAGTACAATCTGATAAATAGTGTTTTTAGCTAAAAGTGCATTTCAACATTTCTCAGAAAAAAAACTAGTTTGAGAGTACACACTGTTCGTTTCAGCAACATTTGCCCATAATGCATCTGTATTTGTGTAGATTCCCATTCCCAGTGAAGCAAATGGCAAAAAAGCACTGTTAAATTGAGAAGTCAGAAAGAGTCTTTTATTCGTTCACTGAATGTTTTTTGATATTTACTCTATAACCTTAGAATAAAGCATGGGTTCGATTCCTATAGGGAATGTATGCATCTGTGAAATGCATAAATATAGAATTTGGATGTAGAAATGGATTAGAAACTATTCCTGAGGGTCTAATCATATCTTCTGAGATTTTGTTTCAATGTTTGCAGCAGGAATAGATTTTTTTTTTTCTTTTCTGCTCTCTTGACTTTGCTGTATTCCCCAGTTGCCCTGTGACACATTTTCATCTGTATCCTGGTACAGCTGAGCGAACTGCCCTGTTTCAGAATGTTGGCCTGACAGCTCTTTTAGTATATTTTAGTCGTATGTCGTAACGCATTGATGGATCTTCTGATAGCAGAAAGGAAAATGCTGAAAATGAAGATTCTTGTGATTTGTGATCTGATCTGAAAGTCAGGTGAAAGCAGATGTGATGTCAGCTGTGTTTGTTTCTGTAATCGTCTGTCATCGTGATTCGATTTCAAAACATCAGTTGTCCTTGTCTCAGACAAAAATGTCACAAGCTCAAGGACACGTAGGAAGTTACAGTGGTTGCATTTCCCTATTATTATTATTAGATGCTTCATATTATGCATAAATAGTACAAATCCTAAGTTTAGAAATCTTAAAGAATGTTTATATGTTAATTTGTGTTAACCCCTTAAAATGTGATATAGTGTATTTAAACTATTAGGGGAGTTTTTTTAAGCAATCCGACAGATTAAACAATAATTATGACGTTATTTTGACTAAAGATTACATAATATTCAACTTATTCTAGTGTTCTAGTAGGCTGAATGTCAGAGAATATATGCCCCCCCCAAATATGCTGTAACTGCAAATGATTTTGCAAACAATTTTAATAAATTAAGGAAAAATGAAAAAATACTTAGTTTAGGCTGACGTCCAGATATGTTAATTTGATCTGGCTCAGCACGGAACCAGAGCTCAGAAGAGATTAAAGTGCATTGAGTGATTTATTTGTGATGTGTAGAATAACATGGGGGAGGTAAAAAAAATATAGAATGCTGTGTTTCTGTACTGTAGTATTTGTTCTTTTGAACTATTAGAGGTCTATCCTAGTGCAAAGCATCTGGCCTGATCTGACACAAACAGCATTTTATCTAATGAAGTGAAAATAGGAAGAAACAGGTGTTCGAAGAGAAAGCTTTGGTCAAGCTAATCAAATGAGGCGGCATGGATCACATGAGTCAGCCATCACTCCTGCTGAACCTGTTGTTGTGTTTGGTTTGCTTGAGTTTGAATAGGAGTGTGTGTGGACAGAACTCTTTACGTGCCTTCTGCTAATGGATAACCAGTGAAATCTCAGTGTCAAAGTCTGAGTGATATTCTAGAACACCATAAGCATTAAAGTGTGTCAGGTCATTAGAAATGTCATAGCCAACTATGTGCAAAAATGTAAATAAAAAAAAAAACTGGGAAAACTTTTTAAGGACTTTAATTAGAAACATTAACATGATCGCTTTGTATTCTATATGTGAAATGATGTATAGATCCCTTGTTCATATATAGTTGCCTGTGCATAGACATTTATACAGTCTAGATGCCTCTGGACAAATTTGCCCCAATAATGCTGAAAATCCAGAGCACATCAATCAGAAGAGATGCTGAGAATCTAGGACGTTCAAGTTATGTTGACCGGGTTTTCTCCTAGGTTCAGTAACTCACAATATTAAATTTTACGATAATGATACAAAATGCTTATCCTCATACCGTCCCTCTCAAATGATGGTGTTATCAAGATAGGAGATGTCAAATCAGTGGCAGTAATAAACTGCACCCATTGTGACAAATTGGCTAGTCTCACCCAACCTGCAGGGGGCAGGAGTCCCACCGGGGTTTTTACTGGCCCACTTTAAGCCGAGCACAGAAAAAGACATGACACATTTGGGATTGGCCTAGAAGTGGTTATTCTATAAAAAGACTGTGTTACAGAAATCTAAACTATGCCACTGTGGAGAGCCGCATGGAAAGAAATTGCTTGTTGCAACTTAGTGAAAAATATGGTCAAATGTAGACACTATTTTTTGTTCAGGGGAAAAAGATTGTCCACCTGCTTCTGAACGCTAAGGCTAAATGTGTTGTAATAGTCTCGCAGTCATTGACACAGCTTTCTATGCAAATTAGGATCAGTGGAGATTATTCACTACACCTTTTTTTTTTATTTTCACCTGGTGCAACTAGCTTGACCTTTTTGAAAATACAGCAAAACCTTTGTTCCTGTTCACACTGTTACCTGATATGCAGTTCCTCCGAATTGGATGCTAAAATAGTACAGAAAAGATAATAATACTAATAATACACTGCAGTATATACTACTACTGTATATATATATATATATATATATATATAACTTAATTTTGAATTAGCTTTATTTTATAAGTTTTAGTTAATTTTTAGTTGTATTTGTTTATTTATTTACTTTAAAGGTGCCATAGAATGCATTGAGAGAATATTTTAAATTGTCCTCTGATATGTACATAGAAGGTATGTAGCT
>JAUMHQ010000065.1:12457507-12476427 GCA_032361165.1 Enteromius paludinosus | reverse complement strand
TTGCAAACACTTGATTTCTATAAGAAGTAGGAAACGATGGTGTTTGAGACTCACAGTATGTTATGTCCATGTACTGAGCTGTTATTATACAACCATGCCAAGGTCAATTCAGTTCTCCATTCTATGGCACCTTTAAGCAATTTCAGGAGTATAAGGTGATTACTCTAAACGTTAATGGTCTACACATTCCAATAAAGAGAAGCAAGGTTATTGCAAAGATGAAAAGGGAAAGGTTGCAAGTTATGTTTTGGCAGTAGACTCATCTCAATAATATAGAACATGAAAAACTTGGTTTTAAGAATGTATTTTACTTCTCTTATAGGAAAGGGAATAGAAGCAGCCTAAGCTTGACTCTTCTAACACACTAAAGAAGTTAACTACTAGAGCAAGGATAGCCAAAAAATTGTTGACAGAGCTGGGATTGATTGATGCTTGGAGGGTTCTCCATCCATCAGATAACATTTTACATTTTACTTTGTGTGTCAAGTCGTATACTCAAGAATCTACTTTTTTTTTATAACTATATACAGACTTACAGACTGTAAAATAGGAGCCAGAGACATCTCTGGTCACTTGCCTGTCTACTTGTCTATGCATCTAATAAAATTAAGGATTCATTATGGTGGCTTAACACAAGCATTCTGAATGATAGTGTGTGCAAAGAATATATTCAAAAACAACTAAAAGGATTATATCCATAATAATAATAACTGGGAAGTATTGCCGACTTTTGGGATGCGTCAAGGGTAAACTAATAGCCCGTACGTTGTATAAAAGAAAGGAAAAATGTAAGAAACTGGCTGATTTGCAGGAAAATAGAGAGCGAACGCATTGAGAAAAAGAAACCTCAGATCCTAATTCAATTAAATGATGTTAAAAAGGAAATAAATATATTGTACGAGGAAAGAATTAGATAAAAAAGCCACATTTGCTAGACAACAATATTATGAAAATGGAATTTTCATAATATTGTTGAAGTTGTTGGCATAGAAGCTAAGGAAGCAACAGGGAGAGTGTGCTATATTTGAAATTAGAAAAAATATATATATGTAATTTGAAAAACATTTGCCACCAACAAGAAGATATTCACATTTTTTTAAATTTTAGAAATCTCTATAGCGAAATAAACACGACTACCAAAAAATAAATACCTTTTTAGAATCACTGGACTCACCTTCTATAGGTAAAGTACAAAATAAAGCCCTAATCACTAAGATTACAGAGGAAGAAAGAGGGAAAGCCATTTCTAGATTAAAGCTTTCCAGCTGAGTGGTATAAAACCTTTAAAGATCTATTAATTCCCATGCTTCTTGACTGGTTTAATTATATGCTTAAGGAAGGTGAACCACCAAGAACATGGAGTGAGGCAATAATTTCAGTTATCCCTAAGAGGGTAAAGATAAGAAGGATTGTAGTGCATTTAGGCCAATTTCTTTTGTAAACATGGATTATAAATTGTATGCATCAATACTAGCTAGAAGACTGGAAGCTATGATACCAGAATTAGTGGATTTAGATCAGGCAGGGTTTTGTTTGGGATAGGCAGACACAAGATAATATTAGATGGGTGCTACATGCAATTGATCATATCACCAAAGAAAATACCAGAGCAGTATGTATCAGTCTTGATGCTGAAAAAGCATTTGATTCAATTCGCTGGGAGTACCTTTATATGACATTAAGATTTGGCTTCAAAGATGCGTTCATTAACTGCATTAAAATGCTAGAATTAGGATTAATGGTGACCTTACCCAGAGTTTTATTTTGGAAAGAGGTTGCCGTCAAGGCTGCCCTCTTAGTCCTGCCCTTTTTGCTTTATTTATTGAGCCCATATTTCAGTTAATTAGAGATGATCAGGTAATCAAAGGAATACTAATCAGAGGCTTAGAGCAAATGATTTTGCTTTTTTTACGCAGATGATGTCCTATTGTTAGTTAACAACACCAGAGGTTAGCGTTCCTAGATTGATGCCCAGGTTAAAAAAATCCGGCACCTACTCTGGTTTTGAACTAAATGTTCATAAAACACAAATTTTAAGTTTTAATTATATTCCTCAGAGAGATATGTTGGGTAGATTTAAATTCAAATGGAACTCAACAAATATTAAGTATCTGGAAATCTTAACTAAAGATACTACAAAACTATTTGATAGTAACTATGGCCGTGTAAATAAGATTATTAAATCGGATATAGATACATGGTCCCAGCACTGCCTTACTTGTTAGACTACTACAAAGCAGCTTAGTTAAGATAATTAATGTGTTGTTGTAGCCCAGATTATAGAACAAAATGGAAAGATCTGGAAATTTCACAGCTAACTGTACCATTGCAATCACTGTTAGGTAGCAAAACTTTGCGTTGCAACGCATACACAGTATTTTAATGGCTTAAATCAGTGGACTTAAGTTCCATTTAAAATTTGGTTTAAGGAACGAAATCGCCTTCACTTGAAAGTCAGTCAAGACTATTGTGATGGGTCGCCTTTAATCCTAACTTTAAACCAGCAAAGTCTGATGGGTAAGATCTTGGTATAGGCTTGGCGTCACTACTTTTAGTTCAATTTCCTCAAAGGGAGAATTAGATAGTTTTTTTTTTTTTTGGTATCTACAAACTAGGACTTACTTCAACAGTTAAATAAGATATTTGGAAAAGCCTTTTTTACCCAATTTAATATATTTGTTTATTGATGTCTATAAACATAATAGAAAATTTGTCTCAAAACTTTATTCGTCTATCCAATCCAATAAAAAACACCCAACCAGGGGGATTAGATAAAAACATTCAGTGTTTTTGCCACAGCCAATCAATGGATGGGGATTATCTGGAGGCCATGATAGACAAGGGCCAGTGGGAATTTGGCCAGGACACCGGGGTTACGACCTTACTCTTTACGATGAGTGTCATGGGATTTTTAATGACCACAGAGAGTCGAAAGACGGTACTCTATTGACAGTATAGTGTCCCCGTCACTATACTGGGGCATTAGGACCCACACAGACCTAGTTTTCCCAGGAGGTTTCCCATCCAGGTACTTACCAGGCTCAACCCTGCTTAGCTTCAGTGGGCAACCAGGCTTGGGCTGCAGGGTGATATGGCTGTGGCAAAAGCACTGAATGTTGCAAAGATATGAACATATAACATACACTCTCAATTAGATCGTCTGAAGATGAGTCCTTAGGTACCAAACATGAAATGTATTGATCTGATGAGGTGGCGTAAGTTGACGATCTGTCAAAAACATGCATAAGACAGTATACCATTCACAAGACGATATACAAGCACAATAACAATATACACTATGACCTGAAGGATATGTGTTCACTCAAAGGAAGTTTTCTTGTGAATTAATTTAGGGAAAAGTCCATTGTCATTGCAAAAGGGAGGACTAGTCAGAGTTACTCTGTTCACATTCCTTCAAGCAATAAAAATTATCAGTCAGTTGCCATGGAAATCAGAGGCCTGTTCGCCTTCCTGGGGTGTTAGTTGTCAGTCGGAGGATGGTTCAAAGTTGAGTTGCCCTTTGGGCTTGGGAAGCAGTATTATTTGTTGCATGTAACAAATTTGAGTCTGATTGGTTCAAATGCTACACAAGTCAAATGGCAGGGAGAGACAAGTACTTATTAAAGATACTATTAGCAACCAGCAAGAAAGCTGTAAGGCGAAAGTGGCTCCAAGCTGAACCTTCAACAAGGACTGAATGGCTGGACATTGTAACCAACGTTCAAAATATGGAAAGAATCACTTTTGCATTAAAACTACAGATGGACAAATGCCTTCAATACTGAGAAATGGATTGTGTTCATGTCTTTATTTTCTGTAATTTGATTTTTAAATGCCTTTGTTAATACGACCTTCAGTCAGTTGTCTGCAAAGTTCTGTTGTTATTTATTTATTTATTTTTTGTGGAAAAAACTCTAAACATATTAACATATATTTGGCTAGTTGACAATTTACTCAAATTAATTTAATTAATTTAATTATTAAATGATTTTATTTAAAATTCTGATATAAAATATATAATAATTATTTTAGATTCTGACCGGCTGTATCATTTTCTTGCTTCCATGAATACACAAGATCCCAATGTTGGTTTAAAAGATGATTAAATGTAAAATAAATGCCTAAATAAATGTGCTGCAGTTATGCAACCTATTTACTATAATTATTATTAAAATTACTATAATAACAATTATTTAAAATTATTTTTTTAATAAACTGCGATACAAAGCTGAATTTTCAGCAGTCATTTCTCCAGTCTTCAGTGCCACTTGATGCCTCAAATATCATCCTAATAACTTAATTTGGTCTTTATTATTTTCAGTGTTGAAAACAGTGGATACTTTATATTTTTTGTGTACATTTTTGTCAGGATGACTAGTCTAATAACTATCTAATCTAATAACATTTATTTGAAATTGAAATTTATAACATCATGTCTGCTGTCACTTTTGAACTATTTAATACACCTTTGAATTGTATAACATGTTTTCTCCCAACTAGTACTGTTACAATAACACAAAAACTGCGTTTCAAATAGTTAGAGATGCATA
Organism: Enteromius paludinosus; assembly: GCA_032361165.1. Lineage (NCBI taxonomy): Eukaryota > Metazoa > Chordata > Actinopteri > Cypriniformes > Cyprinidae > Enteromius > Enteromius paludinosus. The sequence continues at coordinate 12,471,877 of JAUMHQ010000065.1, read as the reverse complement.
GCGACAGGGCACTGCCATCACTGCTTGATATGTCATGTCAAGTACCTCTTTTCTGTTAAAATGACTTATTAGCAGTCTGAGCTTCGGTCCCAGCCTCATGAATATTAATATTACCACCCCGACATGCAAACAAAGTAATGTTTGTTCTTGCCTGATGAATATTTACTTGGTCTTAGAAGTGGCCACAGGTGTGCGAGTTTATTCTCAAATACGCAAGAAAAGCTTTTTTTAAATCACGCTTTATACCAGGGGGTCAGACTGTACCCGTTTCCTCCTGAGGTAAAATCCTTTGTGTAAAAGCATAAAACTCTCTTATATAATCTCATGCTGATACAATCTCAGCAGCCATTCTACAAAAGCACCCCGGCAGAATTAGGCTGCATGGACTGTGTGGGTCAAGTTTCACGTTGTGGGGTACAAATGTGGAAGGTGTTTAAGCTTTATGGTCTGTACTGTACACTTGCTCTCAGTTATCTCAGTCACCATTCACATGGATATATATGAAGGTCACAGGAATTGTGAGATGACTGCGAGTGGGTGGAGAAGACCACATATAGGTTTGACATGATATTGGAGAAACCTTGGAGAGATTTCTTTTTATTCTTTGAAATCGCGTGATCTCATTCCTGCTGTTTCTGCAGCCCTTAAGATAAGACCGTTTCAGAAACATCGGCTGCTATTGAGATCCACGGCAATGTTAAAAGATCCCTCTCAGGTAGGCATCCTCTCGGCGTACAGTTGATGCGGGGTGCTTGGGTATGAAAGACATTGTTTCTGCTCATGTAGACAGAATTACTTCATCAGTACAGGCAGAGCTGTCCAGTCCTGAGTGGAAATGTTTTCAGAGAGAAAGGCTCATTTAGCAGAACAGAGGGAGGCCGTGACATCAGCAGACTGAGACTAAAATATCTGGAAGCTGCAAAAGGCTTGGTGCCTGAATCGCACTTTTCACAGCAGTTTTGATCAAATCCTCCAGTAGATACACACATACTCAAGTAGATCTAAATTTAAGATGTGGATTCTATCTTTCATTCACTGAAAGTGGCATTTTAACAATACACAGATTACATATATATTATTCTTGAATAAGTACCTGCTCTTTTGTGTTTAATAATTAGGTAACACTTTGCGGTAAGGGTACATAAATTACTATGAATTCATGCATAAATTAATGCATGAATTATGCCTTACTTCATGCAGTAATACCTCATGAATTATCAGGAACTAACATGAGTTCAGAGTCTTACATGGATGAACTACACATTAATTAAGACTTTAACTGAGATGGGTACATCATCATGATTTATGATTTATTATGCACGATCAAAATGTTTTCTTTGCTCACAAGAAAGAATTAAAGAAAGATAGAGAAAGAAAAAAAGAAAAGTTGTACATAAATTGTCATGAATTTGTGCATAAAAATTGCATTATTTTGTGCAGATAAAACTACTTAATGTGAGAACTAATGTTTTTTGTTGTTGTTGTTTTAATGAGTTATACTGGTATTCAGTATTTCAAAGGACCAAGTCACCACTTTAGTTGAGGGGCCAAACTCATGATGAAGTAATGAGAAACTAATGCTTAGTTAATGATTCACAGAATTCACATGCTATGTGCTGTGATTGGCCAGTGTTGGGGTGTGTTCATTTACCTGGAGGGCTATATGAACATGCTTAATAACTTATTTAAAAACAGCAACAACAATAAACATTAGTTCTCACATTAGTTGATAGACTGTTCTAGCCTGTATGCATGAATGTGGACTTTTGTAAATTCATTTAGTAATTCAAGTAGTTTTATCTGCACAAAATAATTTTTTTATGCACAAATTTATAACAATTTATGTACTACAGATTTACCCAAAGTAGATAGTAAATACTTTTCTTTCTTTCTCTTTCTTTCTTTCTTGTGAACAAAGAAAACATCATGATCATGCGTAATAAATCATAAATCATGATGGTGTACCCATCTTAATGAATGTGTAGTTCATCCATGAAGTCATGAATGAAAGACTCTGAACTCATGTTAGTTCCTGATAATTCATGAGATATTACTGCATGAAGTGAGGCATAATTCATGCATTAATGTATGCTTGAATTCATAGTAATTCATGTACCCTTACCGCAAAGTGTTACTAAAGGGTTCTAATTAGTAATGCGGTTTTATTATGGCCGGACCTGATACTGTCATTGTTAAAGACATGTTAGATTTTATTCCCAATATGCGAGACTATAGATTAATTTCTCAGTAATAATATCTAAGCGGCTGTTTAGTCAGCATCCCATACGAATGAATTTAGAGCTTGTGAAGATGATGGTGATCGCTTCATTACCTCAACACATTGGTCAGTCTATTTCACGGCCATGATTTTCATTAGCTAAGCAGACAGACTTTTTTTTTTAACAGCAGTGCAGCCTGGCTGAAATCTCTTGCTGAGTGTGTAAGCAATGAGTTACAAGCATTAAAAAAACAACAAACTTTCTTGCCAAATATACAGTACATGATGTTAAATATAGAGCCAGGAGATGATTTTGTTTCTACATTTTTATGCTTCTGCACTCATTGTTGTTTTTGCTGTAGTTTAGAAGATAGCTTATAGAGTGGCTCCAAAAGCATTTGGATAATTGGTTGAAAATTTGGTTGAAAATGTACTCACCCTTAGGCCATCCAAGATGAGCTAAAATACAAGTCCTCTATCCATAATATTGCTTCCTCCAGTGAAAAGTTGTCTGTATCTGGCGGAAAAATATGCACAGATCACACACTGTGTATATGGAAAACAGTTCTAAACAGACATGTGTTTGATGTGAAAGTAGTGAGTGTGAGACAAACTTTTTTTTCCAGAACAGACAGTTAAAAAATGTAAAATGCCTCAATAATGGATTCATGCAAATGCGCAGCTTTTCACTTAACAATATATTAAGCGATGGAACTGGAGTTGTGTGGATTACTTGTACATTTTTGTGATGTTTTTAATCAGCTGTTTGGACTCCCAAGTGATGTAATGCTAAATTTCTCCAAATCCAACTCATCTACATCCTGGCTGGCCTGATGTTTAATCAAATTTCATTTTTAGGTAACTATTCCTTTTAACCCCATTTAAAATGTATAAATGTCATTGCAATATAACAAAACACCAAGTCAAGTAGCATCTACAAATAAATGATTTTCTAAGAGGTTAGACCAAACTACACATACCTTTTTTTTTAATAACTCAAAATGGGAAATTTAAAACCCAGAAACAAAGTTTTCCTTCAAATCACTGCTATTTTTTTTTTTACTAACTTAGCCCACTCACTCTCTGTACCTCCCCCACCCTTTCAAATGTCTGTATCCCCCAGGGTTACGTTTATATTAGAACTTGCACTCATTACACTAAAACGATAATCATGTATCTGATGTGATTCTCTTCTGTCTCTCCGCACACAAAAGCAGCTGCTCTAAATAAGCCCAGTGCTACTGGATGAACGCCAGGCTGCTGTCCGAAGTGTCCAGGCGCGCTGAGGTTGACTGGAGCTGTCCGCGGTGCTGAAGCTCCACCGCGCAATCCGCTTATAACAGTCCGTGAGTCGAGCTCTCTCTGCGCTACTGCGGGAGCTCTGCGAGATTCACCGGGAAAGATATATGCTTACAAGACATTAGAGACGTTTCATTTGACATCCGAGTGATTCTCGCTGCATTTTTAAACACAAGGACGAATTGCAGTGTGTTCCGAGGAGTCGTTTCAGTATGAGCGTAAGGATCGAGCTCCAAACGAACTGGCTCTTTCTGCTGCTGAGTCTTTCAGTGATTTGCACGCTTTGTCAAGGTGAGTATTTATTTTTAAGTACTTATATCTACTAATGCTGCTGTATGTAATAGACTTAGGTAGGCTTTTCATCTTGGGTACAATGACTAACTGGGTTTGTTCCTACTGTCTGTGGCTTTAGTCGTAAAGGATTTCTCCGCGCGCACACATATATATGCCATTTGAGTACAAAAACAAATTGCGAATATATGCCGAGGCAGTTTAGGATATAGCCTATTCTTTACTTCTGACGCGTTGTTTGAACTGAAATATCGCAGGAGTGCACGAACTTCATCTGTAGAGCGTTCTGAGAAAGTAATGGGCCGTTCATATATTGCGTTTAAAATAGACGCATAGCTACAAAAAGGGGTCTCAATACGCGTTTTCAAATGTAAACTAATAACTATAAACTGCATTCATGACGCTAACTTGATATACGCGCAACTGCACGAGTGTCTTTCTTGCAAATATTAACGTGAACACCCCCAAAATAAGAATGCATTTTTCCTTTTTTTTATTAATTCATGCATTTATTTGGGCTTTTTCAAAATATCTAAGTTCAAGCAAACATAAAAGTTACAGGCGTGTCTTGGCAGCACTTTTTAAACGCGCAAATAGACGTTATAGTGAAAAAAAAGTCGCGTTATCTGTTAAATCTGTGGTGGTAACCATAGAAACAGTACGCTTCATTATGACGCGATCGACGGCAATATCTACGGAAACACGACGAGATTTAATTTTATCACTTCACTATTATAGCTAAGAAGTCTTCTGGATAATAGACACCCATAGATTTGCGTTGCTGTATCATATTCCACGTCGAAAATGAGGTATATAGCAGCTATCGAATCTTAATTTGAACTATTTCACAAGTCAAATATCGGTGAAGTGTTACAACGGGACAGAATGATTGTGCTGAGAGTCTCAGCAACACAAGATAAGGACACTAATCCTGAAGGTCAGATTAGCACCGTCCCAAACAGAGCCAGTTTTTACCAGTTTAATAACTCAATCTCAGCTCATTCAGGTCATTTGAACATCTACCCATAGACTGCAGATGCAGAGTTTTTCTTTATGTGATAATAAAGTGGCTTCACAAGTCAGAGCATTGTTGCTGTTTATATTTAATTTAGTGACACAGCATGTTTGGTGGCCATATGTTGTGTTGGGATAATGAGATGCAGCCATCCCGTATTATCCTGTGGGTTCATGTTTGCTTTATAAGTACAAATTCTGCTGATTGCTGGGGCTTCTTTCAAGCTAGAATGGCACAAATGAACTTGAACATTAATAAAAGATGAACCCTTTTAAATAATAAATTATAATTTATGCAAGCTTTTAAAAATGACTGAATGCCAGCAAAGATAGTGATGATGGTATTTCAAAACAAACATAAGAGGGTGGTTTAAAGCATCGTCTAAATGAATGCTGTTTTGCTCTTTGTTGTAAAGTGCAGAAACATCTACTGTACACTGTTTCGTTGAAAAAAGGACATGTCATAGGACATTTTTGTCTTTATTAATCTCGGTAAATCTTGTTGCACGCTTTGATATCCACTAAATTCATTCAGTCATTAGCAAGAACAGTGGGCTATTACTAAATGGTGCATTTTTTTTTCTGCATTGCATACTGTACCTGTGTAGATTCCTCCATCAGTCGGTTTTTTTAATGCCGTTTCCAAAAATGAGGTTTTATGATATTTTAAAGTGCACTTTAGGTCAATTTGCTGCCCTAGGCGAGATTTTACCTGGTGCCCCTCACCTCCCATTCCACCAATAATCATTGTGTTCAATCATTCACACAGACATTGCGCCGAACCTGATTTTGCTGAGTTCGACATGTCCCTGGGTCAACATCTTTGTTGACCCTGGAACAACGTTGTGATTAGCCAATCAGATTTGAAGAACCAGTTTATAGTTTTTGTGAAGTTTAAGCTTACAATCAACGTTCGGTGCTTGTACATCAGTGTCAGTCATCTATCATTAAATATGATTTTAGGCATTACTCACGGGTAGGCTTAGGTTTAAGTGTAGCGATATGGTCAAAACTAACATTTTGGAATAAAATGTTGTTCCAGGATCAACAAAATATTTTGACCCAGGAACACGTCGAACTCAGCAAAATCAGGACGTGCCAGACACTGCATAGCTTTGTCTTTTGTTTTTTTTAGTATTGGAAACACCACGACCAGACAACCTCACCCCTAAACCTACCCATTACAAAAATGATGTAAAAACATGACTCAAAGGGTTTTATGGGCACATGCGTTCTCTGGGTTCGAACCCGATGATTTTTCACCTCATCTAGTTTAATATTATCATCATCATTCATTACATAGTTTTACCTCTGACTTTGTCCCGTTTTTCTTATTCTTCGCCTCCATAGGGCTTCGGTCTTTTTGACATTATAGTAGATGTTCACTGATAAATTGTCACTATCATGTAACTGATGCATGTGAAAGTGGCTGCACAAGGAAAGATAGATCATGCATCGAAAATTTTGTTTATTTTTTTGTGGGACAATCTCTCCCTCTTTGAAATTAAAAAATAAATTGCAAAAAAAAACAACCTAGGGATCAGCAGCGCCCTTAGCATTTGGCTATTTCGCCTATGCCCAGGGCCGCCCCTGTGCATACAGTTAACGTCACTGTATGATGACTTTTTGAGCTCTGAATGAAAGTTTTATGAGAAGCATTTGAGTCTTTTAGGCAGCCAGAGGGAAATTTATTTCTTTACTGAAATATGTAATTTTAAAGTGTGCAGCTAGGTCTTTCAAAAGGCCTAGTTCTGAATTAATTTTGCCGTAGCTTTCTTATCAGATCCTTTCATAGCTCTGTGCAAAACTCATCGTCTCATATTCTGGCTATTCAAAAACAGAAGCATGGAAACAATCTGATGGTTTCAATTTCTGCCTTTCGTACCTCTGATTTCGGGGGAGGGTTTGAAAATGTTCAACACCTGTTTTTTGGATTGCCAGTGATTAGCTTGATCAAGGGCTATTCAGAAGCTGCTAGTTGACATAATTAGTCTGGCGCTTTGTCAGTTTATGGCTTGTAAATGAGAGTCATTATGGCAGAATGCTCTCTAATATCCTCATGCTGTCTGAGCTCTGCAGGTGGGGCCGAGATGCTAACTGCCTTTTGCTGTCTCTCTCAGAAAACTAAGCGATCAGAGTGTTTTGGGCTCTTGTCTGACTTTTTCTCTGGTGGTGGTTTATGTACTTACATGTGTTTCTAGCTTTCACAGAAAAGACAGAGGAATCAGAGAGGTAAACACACCAGTCAAACCATGATCCTTGGTTCAGAATTGTGGCTTATATTACTTCCAGTTAATTTATCAAATACAAAGATCGCCAAAGATGCAGATGGGTTTGTTTCTTCATCAAAACAGATTTGGTGAAATGCAGCATTACGTCACTTGCTCATCAATGGCTCCTCTGCAGTAAATGGGTGCCGTCAGAATGAGAGTCCAAACAGCTGATAAAACATCACAATATTCCACAGTTAATCCACATGCCTTTAAATAATCCCCATTTGTAAAAAAAAAACAAATCACTGATACATTATGAACTTCAAATCATTGGTTCCGGTCAATAATCATGGCAACAGTCATCTCAGCTGAATCAGGAAAGAAATATCCACAGAACAAGCACGGTTTAAAAATGGAAAAAGTCCAGTTCTGAACAAATATGTCAATGGATTTTGATTTTAAAGGACAACAGGGGATGGACTTTTTCATTGGTGAAAGCGTTATTATTGATTATAAATTAAAAATTATAAACACAAGCATATTTTCTTCACAAGGTATTTATTAAAGCACTGGACTCATGTGGACTACTGTGAATGGCCTTCCATTCTGACGGCACCCATTCACTGCAGAGGACCCACTGGCGAGCAAATAATGTAAAGTTTAGCTCTCCAAATCTGTTTTGATGACAAAATCTAACTACATCTTGGATGGCCCACCGTTGAGTGATTTTTCAGCCGATTTGAACTTTTGTGTGATTCATAGCAGGTTTGTCTGAGGTGGTGTTTTTGTCTAAAGAAAGACAACAGATTATAAAAGACAGACAGCATAATATGTCTGGAACCATGTGCTGTAGTTATTTATCGGTGTGTGACCATGTAAATCCCTTAAAGTCTGCCACACACATTTTCTTTTGTGTCAAAATGGCATTTAAAACACTTTATTTAATCGGCATGCTGTGATAGTTCATGTATTGATTTCAAGTGTTTCATTTCAGCCTAAAGGGCGGCGACATCGACTTCCTGGGCATCAAGACCCTTTTGAGAGTGCAAAGCTGAGGCTCTTTACATGCCAGGCACCTGCAGCCACACAACCATAAAATTGGTATATTTAAGAGGAAGATTAAAAGTTGACATTTCGACTTTTTAGAATGCCACAAGTCCATTGGCCTCCTAATCCCTCTCTTGTTATGTGTGACATTTCATTATTTAGTATCCTGAAGGTTTTCTTGGCCTCTGATTCGAATGCAGAACCGGGTGCATTTGAACACATGCTAACGTTAAGTAAGAAGTTTTTTAACGAAGGTTAAAAATTGCCTGTTCTGATTTAACTCTCTTCATAAAAGGAAGAAGTAATGCATTTTTTAATAGCATGACTTAGCAATGAAAAACAGCTTTGCTCTTTGATCTCTTGGCATATTTCCCATATGCCTGCATAAAGTTGTAAGAAAGAGTAGTGGCCAGCCTGTGCTGTGCACTTAAATGTAGTCTCACGTAGCCAGACCTTCAGACTGACGGCTGAAGGTCTGGAATTCATAGCCGCTTTCTTTAGTCAAGGCCCGCCCATAAGGCCGTTTGGTTGTCAAACAACCAATCACAATTTGTTTCGTTCAGCATCGCGTTCCGGGGCGTGGAAATGTCCCCACAACAACAGAATGGTGTGCAACAAGTCAGTCAGCATAGAAAATCCTGATGACACGATCGCAGTAAACATCTGTTTGAAGCATATCTCTCCACTTTTTAACACCCACAATCAGTTCAGGAGAACCGAACACAATACTGAATCGGCCAGCTGTGATGTCAGCATCTAATGTTTCATGTTTGCCCGCAAACGCGGCTGAAACCCCCTTCTCAGTCAGGTAACGTTACTTCACTTGATCTTCCATAATAGATAGGAGGGGACGCACAACCAGTAAAATTGGATCGCTTACTTTCGAGAATCCAACGTTAAACTGATCCTAATAAATGCTTATTGTCACTCATGTAAACAGACAGTTTTTTTCCCGCAAACACACGTCTGTGCTTTGTTTCCCGGCGGACCGAAAATAAATGCAACACTTGCGTCCCCCGGAAATCCGATAAAATTCAACCAATCATTTGATGACACTGACATTCCTCAAGGGTTTCCAGTTAAGTGTACCATATGCATCAGACGTTTAGCCAATGTTCCGTGGGCATGACGACTGAGGCTGAGACTACCTTAAATGTCACCCTGTAGTATCCATTAAACATTTCACCAACTTTCATATCTTGATTTCAACTCTTAAGCCATTTTGCCTTTTGGTATTTATAGGTGTATGGATTTAATTAAATTTTTTATTTTATTTTAGCCCCAAACTTTAGTTAATGTCTCCAGTCACAAATCAGATAGACATCTCTAAAGTTTGTATAAATGTATGTACCTTTTTTGCATTTTGTAATATTTGAGTTTGATTACAAATTGTGGCTGCACTGTATATGAACTATCTGAGGTTTTCCATCAAGTATGAAAGACATTGTCTGGTAACACGATTGCTCAGTGTCTTTAAATAAAGTGACAGGGAAAGGTGTCTGTAGATCCCTTGAGCTCATTTGTCAAATAAGAGGCTCTGTGTTTTGGCAGGGTCAGAGCAGAGGACACTGGTATCTCACAGGCTCCAGGACAAACAGACCACTTCATGGTGTCCTTCTGCTACAGCTTTCAGACGCCGCTGTATTTGAAACAGCTGCTGCAATCGATGCCCAAAGCATCTAAATTCTGCATCAGAGGCTGTTCATCTGTCATGCTGTTATAAATGCACTGTTGATCTTCTTCAGTTCGAGACTCTTTTCCCTGTGTTCTTACTTTAGAGGCAGAAACACAGGTAACTGATTACGTTTTTTTCTTGCTATCATTTTAAGTGCCACAAACTTGCATCTCTTTCAGATCTGATGGAACGGAGCTTGCAAATAGGAGGCTAGATCTTCCGAAGTGTTGTTGTAGTACCCTGGGAATATGTCAACCAGTTGGACTGATAAAAGCCAATGCAGCCTGACTGCTACATATTACTCAAGCTGGCCAAACAGGGCATAACTTCAATGTATTTTTTATTGAAAAAACAATAGATATGCAATAGATATGTAGATAATGATGTGTGTGTTTGAGACATCAAGTCCCTTTATGCTACCGATTTTCCCGGCCTCTTTAATTGGTTCAACACTCCCTTTGGCTCTAAAAGTTCAGACACCAAATACAAGAGGAGGCCAGCTCGGATGTTCAGAGATTTCTGTGCTAAAAGTAATTGCTCCCATTTAATTGCAGTAATTAGTCCAGTTAATGAGGAAAGCAGTGTGTGATTCAGATGTAGCTGCTGTTTGTGAGGTTGTTAAGGTGTTGTGCTGTTTACCTTCACGGTGATTTGACAGGGTGACAAAGCCACAATTGGACTTTAAAGCTCTTCCGTTGCTACGGGAGACGTATCTCTGGATCTGCCATGCCGTCAGAGCTGTTCGCACCAGCTCGTCCCTATCATCCCAAACAGAGATGAAAAATCTGTGTTTTAGAGAACAGTGAGCTCAGTAAAAAACACATTCACACTTTTTACTCACATAAACACACTCATTTGCAAACAGGCTGTCAATGCTTGGTGGCTTATCACAAAACAGATCAAATCTCTTCCACGTAACATGATTTTTTTAGCATTTGGGACCACACAGTATTTTTGAAAATTATATGTAATTATCAACCTGGTCTCATAAAAAAATGTACCTCTGTGCACGTTTTGTGCAACTCCATTTTTACGTGCCTTACTGCATGTTTCGCTGCAGTTTCAAAGAGAAATGTCGACTGAGTGATGCTAAAACACACAAAAACATTATTATTAAGTTGATATAGGTATGTATAGGACTGTCCCTAAAAATGAATGCTCGATCACGTTGGAAGTATGCTCTACACCAAATCCATTCCTAAACCTATAGTGTTCCTTTTACACAGATTAGAACTGTTTTGTCGAACTGTAGCAACACAGAGCTCCTCACCTCTAAAGTAGTCATCTCTGTACTCCGTGAGCTACCGAAAAATTCTACCATCTATGAAGACCCATAGATATGAATCTGGATATGTGTGATGCTATCAGTCTAAAGCATCAGTTTTCAAATCTACCAGAAAATTATCATTGTTTTGAATATTTTTCAAGTGAAAATTACCCTTTATTAATTACAACTAAATTTGTGTGAAAAGGAATAAAAGGTGTCAGAGTTTTACTGCCTCTAGTGTTCATTTCTTTTGGAAACTCCAGTGATATGTACTTGTTGGTACGTATTTCATGTCTCCCTAAAAAGGGCACCAAGGTACATTTATGCTGTAAGACTAGTGTTTGAAGCGTATGAATGTTAAAAAAGATGTATGAACCGATTTTGGCTTCACTCACTGTATGTACATTTCATCTAGCAAACCTTAAATATAGTGAATTCACAAGAAATACGACCAGCGGTATGGCTGACAATCCGACTGACAGCTTGGACTTAGCACAGTTCATTCAATGCATAACCGCTCTAACACAAATGAGCTCAAACAGCTGAAGTGGCACCTGGGCTACTCTGTCAGGAGGTGAATTGGTCATTAGAGGTGTAAGGCTCATGCATCAGGACTCCTACAGGGAACTGTGGTCCTGGTTCTTCAGACTTTTCCTGCCTCTGACTGATTATACACACAAGAGAAGCTGATGAGAGAACAGAGTCAGTGCTGCCAATCACAGCTGGGGTTCCTTACATGACACCGCCAGAAAAACGACTCCGACAGACAGGAAGACATACAGTAGATCTGTTAAAGCCACTTAAAAAGAAATCTAGTTTGTTCATGAAATGATACACTAGTATGCTTAAATATTGAATAAACTTTTTATAGGAGCTAATTTTGAGTTACATTTTTATGTTTCTAATCAACATGTATAAAGTACATCCTTTTGAATAAATTTTTTATTGAATTTGTTGAAGACAAACACGCATCGCTACTCAAGGAAGCAATTGAGTTATTTTTAAATGCTTGTTAAACTAGAGGTTTATGAAATGCAATTTTTAAAAAAAGCGTATGAATTCTATGTAAGACAAGTTTGTTTTAGTATAACGGTTATAGTTTCATATCTAGTTTATATATATATATATATATATATGTGACCCTGGACCACAAAACCAGTCTTCTGTCGCTGGGGTATATTTGTAGAAATAGCCAAAAATACTTTGTATGGGTCAAAATTATTGATTTTTCTTTTTTGCCAAAAATCCTTAGGATAGTAAGTAAAGATCGTGTTCCATGAAGATATTTAGTCAATTTTTCACCAAAAATATATTAAAACGTAATTTTTGATTAGTAATATGCATTGATAAAATCTTCATTTGGACAACTTTAAAGGTGATTTTCTGAGCATTTAGATTTTTCTGTACCCTCAGATTCCAGATTTTCATATAGTTGTATCTCGGCCAAATATTGCCCTATCCTAAAAAATCATATATCAATGGGAAGCTTATTCATTCAGCTTGCATATCATATATAAATCTTAATTTGGGAAAATTAACACTTATGACAGGTTTTGTTGCCCAGGGTCACATATATATATATATAGATAAATATAGATATAGATAGATAGATACGCACAAATTAAAAACAAATAGGAAAAGAGAACCACTATAAATATAAAAACATAAAAATGCAATCTAAAGAAATGATCTAAGAAGTAGTTACATTGTTAATTAAGCTAAAAGAATATCCATAAAATATTTAGAATTAACATTAATATTAAACTAAATTGAAATTTGACTAAAATATGATTAATTAGAAGCACTGAAATTACTAAGTGGCAATCTTAAACAAAATGAAATAAATGATAACATTTATAAAAAAAAGTCTGAATATTTTAAAACAAAAAACACTTTTATAATATAATGTAAAAATGTAACTCAGACAGCTCTCTAGACTGTGGAATAACGCTGAAGTATGTAATCTCTTTATGTGCTATACTAGTACAAATCTAAATAATGTTTTTAGTGCACATAGAACCTCATGCATTTGTTTTATAAAGTAGAAGATCCAGATCTCCTGCCTTGAATATCTTACACAACAAGGCCAACGCATTTAGCTTTCTTCTGCTCTTCATGGTACTCATGAGCTGAACAAGTGTTTTCATGCTTGAAAGCATCTTTATTTCACTCGAGTCCATCTGACCTTGAAAGAAACAAAGTGTTCTCGATGTTCCAAGTTCAGGGATTGTTGTGAAATGTACTTTCTGAACATTGCACGCAGGTCAAGTCTAGACATTTAGATGTTTAGAGGTCTGTGGATGTTTGTGAAACAATCTGTGGTGTCAGTTTCATACTGCGTACACCCCGCTGCTCTGTTGCCCCGCGTCAGTGTGTTTTTTCCAGTCAGAGACGAGCAACATCTCACCCTGTTAAATATTCATACACTTAAAAAAAATCCTCTGTGTTGACCCAGACAGACAGCCTGGGAAAACCTGTATATTCATTACTCATCATTCATTGCATAAATTGAAAATATCCAGTGGGACATATCTAAAAGTTGTTTCCATGGTAATTTGCTGGAGAAGCGGCACCCAGCGGGAGCTTCCAAATAAACCGTGCAAAACTTGAGAAGTTAACAAGACACAAGGGGAATCCATTCTACACCATTAGCATCAAGCCTTCCTCTCTCTTTCTTTAGTTCTGTCAATCCATGACTTGCTGTCTCAGACGTTTCTCATAGCATTCCTTAAGATAAATAAACAAAAGTGTTTGCATATAGAGGATGAATTAAAATAATAATATAGATTATGATTTGGTTTAAGTGTTTTGAAATAGAACTGGACTGTCACTCTTGATAAACTTAATGCATCCTTGCAGAATAAAAGTATTATTATTATTACTATTACTACTTTACTTGCTCTAAACTTTTGAAATGTGGTTTATAATATATATTAGGGGTGTAACGATATGCGTATTCGTATTGAACCGTTCGGTACGAGGCTTTCGGTTCGGTACGCGTTACGAACCAAACAATTCAGACTAGGGCTGTAACGATACACGATTTGAAACCGAAATCGGGACACTCAGATCCACGATCCTGTGTCGTGGTGTGATAAGGGTGCATCGCGACACACCCCGTGACTACCTTGAATTGCGCGCAGATGACATTTCATGCGCGCGCGAGTGCTTGAATTGCGCGGTTTTGAAATGAGCTCGCAGCTCCCGTTTCTTTGCGTGTAGATCTGTTTTCCTCTGGCGTATGTGATCTACCTCGCGCGCCAGCATCAGTGCTCGCGTATTACTGGCATAGATTTGCCGCCATAGATATGCGACCATTTTCGGTTGTCGATAACGAGGGGTTCAA
>JAUMHQ010000065.1:12437739-12450749 GCA_032361165.1 Enteromius paludinosus | reverse complement strand
CTTCCCAAACAACAGAACCCGGAGGGCTGACAGCTGTGTGACCACTCCTGCTTTCCAACATTACACTAAATAAATCTCATTTCTTTGCGAAATGTCACTTCCCCATTGAAGAGGTAAACGCAGCCTCCCGATAGATGAGGGAATCTAAACACTGGCCTTTATTGCCATTTAGCATGACAGAATGGAAAACATGATTGATTCTCAGCGTGGATACTGTTGTGTAAAATTCTGCCTAGGCTGTGTAATTTGTTTTCCTCTTGCATTACTCATGTTGCTTTGGAAATGAAGATGAATTGCAGAAAGACATCAGCAAACCAGCTGGGAAAAAATGTGGCTGGTGGTGTGACAGATTCTTGTTAGAATGCCGCCATTCTTCTTAATTAAAGGGATAGTTCACCTAAAAAAAATATTATCATGCTCTGTCTTCATTTATGCTTCTTTTGCTTTAAAACGCATGAGCTATATTAATGATGTGCATTCATATGTGTTATTTTATTAGTATTCGTCTGGGGAAGAATGACCTGCTGACCTTTTATGATGGTGATGACCTCACAGCCAACATCCTGGGCCAGTACAGTGGTTTTCTTCCTCGATTTAGACTCTACACCTCTACAGCCGATGTGACCATCCAGTTTCAATCTGATCCAGCTTCTAATGTCTACGGATACAACAATGGCTTTGTAGTGCATTTCTTTGGTAAGTGGCGTTATGAGAATGAGCTGATCTAAACATTCTTGCTTGTTATTTTACAATATAGTATATTGAGGATCAGTTATTGACATGTCTGTTGAGCCAGAGCTTGCCTTTTCCTAAATGAATCATGTTTGGGCAGTGATGGTCCCCCAGTGTCTGAACAAGCAGTAGCAGTAGGGGTGCCAACCTGTTTGGCAGTGCCCATCATTGGCAAAGACTGAGATGGGCAACTGTTTTCTCACAGCAGCCTTATTTACATTCAAAACCTAATTGTAAAAATAGAAAAATCCCAAGACCCAATGTCTGTTTTCTCCTTCCACCATCCAAATCCTAGAAGTGCCACGTAACGACACATGCGCAGAGCTGGCAGAAATCTCTAATGGCTGGAAGAGCACATCTCATCCCGACCTGACTCACGGCACCGTTATTACCTACCAATGTTACCCAGGCTTCCGTCTGCAGGGCTCAGAGATCCTGATGTGCCAGTGGGATTTGACATGGAGTGGAGACGTCCCCGTCTGTGAGAAAAGTAAGAGCTAACATCACTCTTAAAGGTCACGGCAGATCATTAGTGCTTAAGTCACAGTAAGAGAGCTTAATTAACATACTGATAATGACTGCATAGATTTAAAACCAGCAGGTCGACTGCCACCGACTAGTAAATTAAGGTTACTACAATTAATAATGTCCCTGTCTTGATAGATGCAAAGTCTGTTAACTGTAAAAATGTAGGTTTTCAGAAACCTGTGTGGGTTTACCAATGGCGATTTGTTAGGTTGAGGATATATAATAATAATAATAATTAAGAATTCCCATTCAAATTTCCTCAACATAATTATGTGCATTACAGTGTAATTAGCCAAAACCTCTTCACAAATACTTTCCTTTCAAGTAGTTAAATTAATATAATTAATAGACATAATATTCATATTAGTGTTGTCAAACACTATTTTTTAAGTAATTTACTTATTCCGTAATTCTTAGTTTTTGTAGTGTTTGAGAAAATATAAAGCTTTCTGTGTTGTTATTGTTTTTCATTAGATTTTATTTTATGATATTTGCCTAGTTATGTCATGTGAGGAGCCGGGACTAGTAGACAACAGCCGTAGACTGGTGACCGGCTCTCGTTTCGCTGTGGGATCATCTGTGGAGTACATTTGCAACAAAGGTTACTCACTTTCTGGCTCTGGGGTGCTCACCTGCTACAGCAGAGATACTGCAGACCCAAAGTGGAGTGAAAGACTGCCCAAATGTGTCCGTAAGTGGAAAAACATCAGTGCTGTTGCATTTATTTCTCACCATTACAAGAAAAGCAACCCTACACTTGACACTCTACTGCCATCTAGTGGACCCCAGCACATGCAGCAGACTGAAATCTGTGTTTTTTTTCTTTAGCTGAAAGATATGAACCCTGCAGTAATCCTGGAGCCCCTTCCACAGCCATTCAAAGTTCAGAGAAAGCCTTCTTCCAGGCAGGAGAGACTCTGAGCTTCACCTGCCGTACAGGTTACGTGCTTCAGGGTGAATCCACAATCCACTGCCTTCCTGGACATCCCTCTCAGTGGAGCGGAGCGCCCCCTATGTGCAGAGGTTCGAACTGCTTTCTTTTCAAGTGGCACATGCCTGTTTAAAGGAACACGTCATTTAACTAAAAAAAAAAAAAAAAATAGGCTCATTTTTCAACTCCCCAAGAGTTAAACAGTTGAGTTTTGCATTTTTTTCAATACATTCAGCCGATCTCTGACAGTGACACTTTTAGCTGTAGTTTAGCATAGATCATGAAAAATGATTTAGACCATGAAAATAAATGGTGCTGCATAACATCATCAATCACAACTTTCCATTGGTCTTAGTACACGATGTTACTACAGAAGAGGAAAGTTTTAAATAGGAAAACTATCTAACCTACGTCATTTTTGAGCATGATGCTAATGGTCTAATCAGATTCAATTGTCTATGCTAAGCTGCAGCTAAAAGTAGCGGCTGAATGGATTCAAAAACTGTAAAACCTATCTATTTAACTCTAGGGGATGTTTTGATCAAAATGAAAAAGGCACTTATTAAAATGAGCTTATTAAATAAAATAAAAAAAAGTGGTGTGTTCTTTTAATGATTCAAGTGCCTCACAAGAGTGTTGTTACTGGTCTTTTTCAGCTTCGTCAAGAAACAGTGAGGAACACAGATTGCACGGTGACAATATTTTCATTTTGATCAAAGCATCCTAATTCCTAAATCCTATTTTTATTTTTAAATGTACCATAAAATGTCCACATTACAGCTGCTGATTCAGAGTTTGACGTGGAGGGCGTCAACATCGCCATCGCGGTTCTGATTCCTGTAGCTGTTGTGCTGATGCTCCTATTGGTGGTTTTCCTCTGCATCTCAATGTAAGTTTCAAGGGCAGGGAACAGGTGCTTATTGGTTAGGTTTGTTTTAGCTTAATATGGTTGGTTTGTTTGTCTCTGCAGAGCTCAAAGCAAGGCTTTTCAGCTTCCCGGGTCATCATCTCCACCGTATGACAACATGACAGAAGAATCTGCGTTTGACAACCCTGTGTATGAGACGGGAGTAAGTATGGATCCCATGAACCTCAGAGACGTGGGCTCTCAAAACACCATCGTCCTGTCCTGATCAACCTCACCTGCCATTCTGTCAGTACACCTGTCATTTATGACATCGGTCAGGAGAAAAAAATTGTGAGAAACAGAGAAATATGTTTTTATTTTAAAGATCACCATTTATACTGTAATATAGCTATAACAGTACCATGTAATGGCACTACTAAAGGACAAAATGTACAATAAAACTATCTTCATAATTTAGTGCTTCATAAAATCTTCAGTCATGTATCTTAAGAAGTTTATTTAATGTCTATTTTGTTTTAATATTTCACGTTTAAGTACTTAGGGTTAATAAAATATGTCAGGTTGCAGTGGAGAAGAAAAGACTCCGGGTCCCTCATTAAAACATTCATTTTAGATGGAAAAACCCATTTAGGCTCGAGGCTGTGGGTCATCAATATCTAGAACTCAGCAGATGGTGTGTGTGTGTGTGTGTGTGTGTATGTCAGTTTAGCCTCTTGGATGTTCTTACTAATATTGGAGTACCTCATATTAACCAAAATATAATTTCAAAAGCATCAAGTTACCAAGTCGCTGATATCTGTTGAATGTAAAAAACTACCCAAGTTGTAATGATCAGACAATTATTAATGTTTAGTTATGTCTGACAGTACTCATGTCATTTATGTTCACACGTTCATCATTTGTGTTTCAAGTTTTCGCTAGTTTCCTCTCTTGAAATAATAAAATGTTAATGAAGCTCTTGAATTAACTTGCACGCTATACATTTATAAGATACACTACCATTCAAAAATGTCGACGTTTTTTTTTTTTATTTGAAAGAAGTAAAGCTTCTCAACAAGGATGCACGCAATAGATCAAAAGTACAGAAAATACAGAAATGTAACAGAAATGCATTACATTTTAAAATACATGTAAAAAGATAACATCTATTTTAAATTTGTATCACTTTATAATCAGCTCTACAGTATTTTTGATCAAATAAAAGCAGCCTTGGTGAACATAAGAGACTTCTTTCAAAAATGTGTAAAAAAAATGTATCTCAAGCTTTTGAACATAAAGTATAATTATATGTGTTATTTTATTTATTTATTTAATATATGGCACTTCCAACGCTCTGTATTTTTATTTATTTCTTTTTTTTAATTATTATTTTTTGTTTGGTTTTAAGTACAACGTGATCACCAGCTGTATTTAAGTGGAATCTGAATAAAGACTTTGAAGGGTACAACTGTAATGTACTGAAATCTGATTTGTTTATCTTTTCAGGATGCAAGGCAATACGAGGTGTGTATGTAAAATTCATCTGTCTTTCTTTTGGCACCTCTGCTTTTTTCTGCTGGGCTCCCCTGTAAATGTATTTTTCTCCCAGACCTCTGCCAGCACATTAACGATGGTGGACAATAGGGTGTTATTTCTGTAGCACATCAGAGCCTGAGGTTTGTGTTGTACTTTTTTTTTTTTTTTTTTTGTCTGGTGAAACTCCCCAAGGCTCACACCTTGAGGCTGGACTATATGAGAATGCACTGGATTCTTTGTTTCACATTGGGGAACCACAGAGGTGGAAGCTGTTTTCACCACGTGCAGCAAAACCTAAGAGAGTCGAGAGAGTGGCTGAGAGTCTTGAGTTCCAGTTGAACTCACAATGGTGTTAAAGCCATCTCTATGTCTTGTATAACTGTCGCTGCATGGGGGCTTATTTGCAGAACACTTTGTAAATAAATGGTCTAAAACTACGTTATGGTGTTGTGTAATTATTATGAATCATAGTCTGTAGCTGGTTTAATTTAAATAAGCCTGCAGCTTTATCTTTCAGTCATTCTACTGCTGATTTATGCTTTATTATAATTTTATTACAGTAAAATATTTTTTTCTTTCAATAGAATTGATTATATTATCATTTGTTCTAAATATTGCATATTGAATGTTCTGTTATTCTGAATGTTAAATGTATTACCTGAAATTTAATCCGAATCCACATATGATAAATATATTGCACATATTTAATACATAATAAATGAATTGATAATTGTTTACCCACCATTGTTCAGTGCTCAATGGAGATTTTAACATTAGTCCACTGCAAAACCGTCATTATGAAATTGTTTCATTTCTTCCGTTTCACACATTGGTTCACGCCGGCGACAAAACGGACCAATCAGAGTCTAGAAATTTCCTTACAATACAAAGAGGCTCGAACACGTAAACAAACCGGATAGCGGCATCTGCTTTCTAACCCTCGCCAGTTGATCTATTAAAAAAGTTTCTCACACCCACAAAAAGGATATACTGACGGTTCCCATAATTAATACATCGACAGAGAGCTTTTATCAAGAAGCAGGAAAAGAGCAAGATGGCTCCACTGTTTACGGGTAGTGATGCCCGACCGCGGACGAATCTTTGTTCTGAATCGGCTCCTTATGAAGATTCATTCGAACCGATTCGCATATCGTTTGTAAACCACTCAATTGTGAACAATGGATACTCTACACAAAACTTCAAAACACCGTTCGCTTTCATTATATAGAAAATACATGCACGTGAATGGTGACTGAGGCCAAACATATACAAAGTCATTCCGAACAGTACTTAAAATATTTATCATATAAATATTTATTTAAAATAAAATAATACATACATGTAGAAATGTTTATTCTTTATGTCACAACCATCACCTATGGCAAATCAGTAAATTGATTCTTTTGAAACTGTTCACTACAGCGAACCGATTCTCTAAATGAATTGGATTCTCGACACTACTGACGGGGCGACGCATGCGCACACAGGTTTGTGCGTCAGTTAGCGCGAGCGTTCCTTCATCACAACAGAGACGCTCCGCCGTTAAGTCGTTCTTTCACCGGGAGAAAAACGCCAGGTTTTCGCCGCTGCCAGTTCCTCGGAAGATTGGTTCTTCGAGGGGCTTGATGGTTGACGTCTTTCCAACATGGACTTAATGATAATTTCGGTGTCTTTATTATTTCTTCTCTTGCCGGGCCGGAGTCTCGCACAGCACCGGGGATAGAGGCCTCCGCGCGCCTGCTCGATTAACGGAGAGCCCGCGCGGAGCCACAACAGACACGGGCGGGAATCCCACGGCTGTTTGGAGGTCAGACGTTCTTCATCTGACGGGAGCCGGGGCGTAACGTAGCGGCTGAGAGAGACGGAACCAGTTGGGTCTGGTGTTGATGTGGGGGAAAATGGAGACCCCGACGATCGTGTACGATCTGGATACCTCCGGTGGGCTGATGGAGGTAAGACAAACACGCTCGTGCACTCGTTTATTCCCCTATTCACTGTCCGGTTAACATTGTCAGTGCCGCCGCTAACCCGCTCACGCTCGCTAATGTCATCCATTCCATAGGCTCCCTTCACACGGGCGCGCGCGCGCTCACGGTCACGGCCCAACAATGGCTCGTGCGGCTGATGTGATGTAAGACGCAGGCAGATGTTTCACTAATGAGTTTCTGAATCTCTCTTACAGCAAATCCAGACTCTGCTGGCGCCACCCAAGTCTGAAGATGGAGAGAAGCGGACCAGGAAGCCGGACAGGAGCACCAGGAGAGCTGGCAGGGCCACCAATCACGATACCTGCGACAGCTGCCGGGAAGGAGGGGACTTGCTGTGTTGTGATCACTGCCCCGCTGCCTTCCATCTACAGTGCTGGTGCGTGTTATGCTGGAGCTGGGACAAAACTGGGCCCAGGACTGCAATGCTTGTTTAGTTGGGGCACATGCATTAAAACTAGACGCCTATCAGATTTGGCTGATGTTTCTTCTTGCATCTCCAGATGGAACATCATGGCTGTTGGAGTTTATTTATATGCTGCCTGATGTTTTTTGCATGAGCAGGGAAAAGCTCTAGCAGGAAGCTGATTAATAATCATTGGCGATGGACATCTGAATGCCATGATCACATCTCCACTATGGAGAGTTACGAGATGGATTTTCCTTAATCATCTGAGTCAGTTTGTCAGATGTTTTGCACATCTTTGATCGGCTTTGTTTATTAACGTCCGTATGAAATGAAAATTCCCCTTTTTTTTTTTTTTCTAAATGCATGTTATAGATTTTATTGTAAACAATTCATCCGTGCATGTTTAATGTATGCGTGGCTTTCAGGTAAACTTTGCCCCTGCAGGCTTTAACACTCACCTACCTTTATTTGTTTTCTTATGTGGTAGTCTGTTACATGCGGATGTATGTCACAGTTTAAAAGAAAAGATCTGTCACTATTTCTGTTTTACTGTAAACCCGACTGTAAACTCGCTTCATGCTGTAGTCAAGTCGGTCAGCTGCAGTGGAGGATGTTTGAATTTCGATTTCCCCTTCGTATTTTTTATCGTTTTTTCTGTCTGTTTGAAAAGTGGAAATGATTCCATGTGTGTTTGAGGAGAAACACATGCAGCTGGTGCTGCGCGGCCCATAGGCCACTGGAAATCTGCCACACTGGCCTTCGTTTGTGTAGTAGTTCCAGAGTTTCTGGTATTGATCGGATGTGCTTCAAAAAGAAACTTCCTAAGCAAGATCACTTAATGGCTTTTTGGTAGATGAATCAGGTATTTGAAAGAACTGTGGGAAGTTATGTAATTAGACCAGGGTTTTATTTGCAGTGTTTTTACTTGTTGAAGTAATATACAATCTGAGAGCCTGTTGCTTTTAGGCTTCATTACAGATTCTACCATCAGTGGAACAGAAGTGTTTAAACGAAGATGTATTTTTTGCGCATGTGCAATGCATTAGAAAACAGACTCCTTACTTACAGCGAGGGGTATTGATTTACCTTCTCAATGCCAGCTTGGTAGGTAAAGCTGGTCTGCTGTATTGTTGTATTGAATGGCTATACATACTATAACTGTGTTTGTTTGCTCTGTGCTAAATGAAGCCTGTAGTTTTAACTCTGACTTTGTTTACATTTCCTCAGTAACCCGCCATTGAGCAGAGAAATGCTGCCCCCTGGTGACTGGATGTGTCATCGCTGCTCTGTTCGCAAGAAGGTTGGTGTCCTGTCATAAAACAACCACTCATGTTATGCATAGTTTTAAACTTTTTTCAAATTTTTTTTTCTTCGCCAATTTTAGATGAGAATACTTTATAATCTCCATGCAGTTTTCTGACTAAATAAAAACGTTTGAAAGCAAAGAAACCTACACAAATATTTAGTATTGTACTTTACCATATTTGCCTTGTGTACTATTATTACAGTGTAATTGATGGATGTTATTATTTTATTATTGTATAGTCATAATGAACGAGAGAAAAACAGGTTTTCCTTCTTTCTCAAAACAAAGAAAGGAAAGAAACAGTCCTTAAGTTTGAAAATGCAATTGACTTGTGATCGTGATGTTTGTGAATTGGCTCTTAACAGAAGAGAGAGCAGAAGAAGGAGCAAATTAACGGTCTGTTGGAGCGGCAGCTGGGGAAGCAGACGCCTTCTCCAGCGCCTGAGCAGGAATGTGGGACGTTACGCCTGGATCCTTCTGTGGGGTCGGGCGGCACAGGGATTCGGGCCGCTGTTGCTCAGGTACGACTCTTGGAAAGACGACCCAGCAGCCGGCCTGCGACCCCCAACTCCAACACTTCTTCCACAGACACGCCCACACCATCCGAGCAGAACGACATGGAGGAAGACCTCCTGGACGTGGAGGATGAGGCCCAGGGTTCTGAGCCTGAACTCTCAAATATCACAACCACCCTCAAAAGACCATTTGACCTCCTAATCGCCGCTGCCATGCAAAGGAACCCTACGCAGTTCCAGCTTCCAAATGACCTCACTTGCACAACCACACTTCCAGGTAGAGGACTATATGGTCTCACTTTAAATAGTTCGAACAGACTGTTTTTGATTCTGAGAATCAATGCATCTGTTTTCATCATTTCAGGCACCAGCAAAAGGAGACGAAAAGACGAGTTAACAGCAAAGAACATTAAACGTCCACAACATGAGCTAGACCATTTTGGACTGGTTCCACTGCCGGTAAAGGTGTGCTACACATGCAGCAGGTACAAGCTTTTATAAATGTATTTGTTATTTTACTAATATATTTTATTTATATATAATATATATCCCTTTTTAGGATACTATACATTAATAGGTGTCTTTCTTTCTCAGGAGCTGTCGATTGGCTCCACTGATCCAGTGCGACTATTGCCCTCTCTTGTTTCACATGGACTGTTTGGACCCGCCTCTCACTGCCTTCCCCACAGGCAGGTGGATGTGTCCCAACCACATCCAGAACCTAGTAGTAAGGAAGCTTGTGTAAAACAGAAACCAAAACTTGTGTATCAATGTTTTTTTTTTTTTTTTTACCCTACAAACTTTCCATTAATTTCCCTCCTTTCCTTACAGCTAAACCAGAGAAGCTTGACTCTCAGCAACCGCTGCCAGTTATTTGACCAGTTTCAGGACCGCGTATCCCAGCATGCCGTCAAACTTGACTTCCTGCAGCGGATACATCGGCAGCATCCTCCTACACATCGATCGTCTCATGCCAACAGCAGAAAGACTTTTAAGGTAATCCATGCTCTTTTAAACTCACCGTTCGACCCCAGTGATGGACACTTAAGATGATATTGAAATATCACTTGGTTAAACGCAGGTTCCAGATGCCATAAAGTCACAGTACCAGAACCCGCCTACTTTGATGGCCACAGCAGGAATCCGTGAAGGCGAGCTGATCTGCACTGGCCTTCCAGAATCTTTTGTCTCACAGCACTCAGCCAGTGAAGACGAACAGTGTCAGGTGTATATAAGCAGCCTGCGGTTTGCTTCTGCTTTTGAATTCAGTATTGTTTCTAAACCAGTGTTTCTTTTGCTATGCTTTGGTGTAGTGGCTCAAAGACGTCATCTCGCTGCAGTGCAGCATTATGAGGCATTTATGGAACAGACAAACATCTCCTTGGGATTCAGAGCACACAGAAAAGACTGATCTGAAAACCAAAGACTCTTGCCAGAGTGCCGCCTCAACGGGCAGCCAGAACATCGCTCCAAAAGTTTCCTGTAGCTCATGTACTGATGGACTGTGTCAGAACTGTAAGACCCCAAATGGCCCTGTAGACCGATTGGTTCAGTCCAATGGAATGCAGGCTCCTGATAGAACCCCAGAAAACACCACTGACCATGAAATGTCTCATTTACACACCACTCCACCCAACCATGCCAATGCTGAAACGGAAGTCAAGACTGAGAGAGCCAGCTTAAAGTCCTGTAGCGGTACTGTGGACTCTCCTCCTGGGTGTGTCAAATCTGAGCCCAGTACTCCATTATGTGACCATGAGAAAACTACAGCAGCTTCAGACATGGCTGCAGCAAAACTCTCAGGCTCTACTGTCTGTTCAGGAGCACATGCTGTTAAACCACAGAAAAGCACCTCAGACACTGGGTCAAAAGGTCAGAAATCTACATCCCCGTCCAGTGGTAAATATCTACTTTTCTAGTTTTGATTATTACAGTGACGCCTCAAAAATATTAATTGGCTGCTTACTCTTATCAGTTGGAGATGCTGTGATGGCAGGCAGTGGTGACGTCTTATCTTGCACAGAACCTAACATGTTGGAGCTTTCCGGACGAATAAAAGACATCATGCAGAACAGCGGAGGTGGGTTTTGCTTTTCAAGTTTCAGGTTGAAAAGATATTGTAATTAATAATATCTCCTCGTTCTAAATCTGTATAGTTTTGTAACTTTGGCGCTCCATACACTTAAGTGAGGAAATTTACTATCATAAATATACCACTGTCCTAATTACAATTGATAGCTATACATAAAGCAGCATAAAGCCTCCTGAAAATGGTGTTATACATATTAATTTGACTATAAAATAATTTTATTTGGAATTATTTCTTAAACTATATTAAACAAAACCCTTTAAAAGATGGCAGTGTTCTGAAACCCAGCTTGTATTGCAGAAGTTGAGCTTGGCTCATTGGATGAGAAATTTATCAAGCTCTTAGCATTGCAGCGGCTTCAGCAGCTCTTTGAATCGAAAACCTCTCCTGTCGAGAGCAGTTCGCCTTCATCTGTTTCACCCACTCACAGGAAACACAGTGAAGGTATGAGATTCATTATTCATGATGCTTTTTTGAAAATTTATTACCGTCAGCGAATTAACTATTGAGGTTTTGTTTCAGGCCAAAACAGGGAAGTGCAGGCGAGAGCTTCGTTGTGTTCGGTCTCAGGAAAGGGAACGGCTGTAAATATGTGCTACAGGAGTCTGTACATCGGGACAGGTGATTATCAGTCTGTGGCTGCAGGAAATGCATCATCCCACAGAGTTTAGTAAAATTATATTTTCTTATTGCAGGTGCTGATATGGACGTGTGCCTTAAAAACTATGGGCATTGTAACTACGTT
Source organism: Enteromius paludinosus (assembly GCA_032361165.1). NCBI lineage: Eukaryota > Metazoa > Chordata > Actinopteri > Cypriniformes > Cyprinidae > Enteromius > Enteromius paludinosus. Next base: position 12,439,126 of record JAUMHQ010000065.1, on the reverse strand, counting down.
TCAGGGAAACATGCCTGTATATTTTATGATGAGGTATGCTATATTTACTATTTAACATGCTTTAAGCACAAAGGAGGTCATTTACATGTACATACATTTGTCCTCTCCTACTCCAGAATACAAAGCAGTACGAACTGCTGAACTACAGCGAGCATGGGACGACCGTCGACAACGTATTATATTCCTGTGACTTCTCTGAGAAGGTGAACCAGAGTCCGCCCAGCAACCTGCTTGCCAAAGTGCAGAACATCATCCGTGAGTTATTTCTCAGACTAGAAGAAAATACAAAAAGGAGTCATTTAAAATAGTCATTAACATGCGTTTAGAAAATACATGGGCTGACTTGCATTTGGTGACAGAGTAAGCTTTGGTATTAACTCAAGTGTGGTTGTAGGACGCTGCAAGAAAAAGGAGCAGGAGGAGTCTGCGGTGGGTGTGGCTCCGGTAACAGAGGGCGGGGTTATGAGCTGCCAGTCCCACGACACTACCATCACTCCCTGTAACTGTAAAAACAGCAGCTCCAGTTTGATTGGAGGCAGCGGTGCGGGATGGGAAGGCACTGCGCTCCTCCACCACGGAAGCCATGTCAAACTGGGATGTCTGCAGTTTATATTCAGTATCACCGAGTTTGCCAACAAACCGCTTAAAGAGGAGCTCACCACCTGCAGCCTCACTCCCACACCTGGCCAACAGGGAGAGCAGCTGAGCAAGGCCATGCCTCCTCCTCTCCAACCCAATCTTGTAACTTAACCCTTAAAGCATCGACTTGTACAGTAAACGATTTCTTAACCATTTAATTGTTTATACACTTGCATGAGATGACTTTTTTTTAGTTTCTTTCAGACTCTTTTGGCAGGTTGCACATTTTTTCTTGTCTCGATGCAAATCTTGCATTTTTAAAGGGAAACTTTGATCATCCTCTATGCTCAGAATCAATGGGCAGTTTTCACATGTTAAAAAAAAATAAAATCAAAACATGTTCTATTTTGTGCCAGTAACAATAGTTTTTATATAAACATGCATTTTCTTTTTTTTTTTTTCATGAAAACCTATGCTTTTATTTATGTATGTCCTCTGGAGCGCAGTAAGACCTGGTGTTTCTTTAGCACGACATGTGCGAAGAGACTCATGTACATATGTGTAAGTATCTATGTGAATAGCCAGCGATCCACAGGATTCAGTGCGCAAAAGTGCTCCAGTTTGTATCATTTCTGTTGTGCACTATTTGTTTGCTGTTCAGTCCTTTTATGTCTGTTTCATGTGGTTCTGTAATTAGTTTTCACCATGTTCTTGTGTCAAACTATGTAAATACAAACCAGATTTTAAATAACATGCTTTAGAAATCCAGTTAGCTTGTGTTCACGTGTCATGCTTACTGATTCAATCA